>JACCPG010000360.1:38142-196976 GCA_016069955.1 Drepana arcuata
ATATATATATATATATAATTACTATTATATATGTATATATATATATAATAGTAATATGCCTTAACAAATGAAATAAAGACGATAGTTGCGTTTTCTGAAATAACAAATTTTTCTTTTATTAATAATGATAATGAATAAAGCCTTATATTATCATACTTAAATGGTCTGTTTGAATAATAAAACAACATTTAAAGCCTTTACTTCTAGTTTAGTTAATCTATTTCCTTTTATTTATACAGGAAACTATTTACTGTTTCATGTGTTTCTAAAATAACATAACCTCACTCAATCCTCAATTTTCAAGAATAGAATTCTTGAAATTAAGTCAAACCCTCAACAAAAACAAAACACCCAACTTTAAAATATAGCCTGTGACTGATTAGCCCAACATCCCCATTTTTCTTACGAACAAAATCGCCACGTGTCAATATGAAGGGCTCTTATCGTTCTCTCTGTCGCTCTTAAACGTAACGCGCTACTTGTCTCGTTCGCGCCGGTGCCGAAGCGGCAACGTCGCGGGAATTAATTCGGATTAAAATACAATGTTTGATTTTATATTTTTTATTGATAAAATAGATAAACCAATACTTATAAATGAAAAGACACATCCTTCTTGTGTCTTACATTCGTCCCAGTATATGTTTTGCAGTTTCTAAACACACAAGAAGGCATTTTATCCGAAATGCTGAATACGTGCTACGTCGTTGCCAGTCAAGCTGACACTAAGTTGACTCAAGCCAGTTGGCTTGTGTTGAGCTAGCCAAGACGAGCGCGGTATGACGTATCTACCTCAGTTTATACATCATTGGTTAGTGCCCGTTCAATTTTGAAACACATTTATCTTAGTTTGTTGTTATTTGTTAGTCTTTGTTGTCTTGTTTTAATTGTTAAGTGGTTTCGTTGATTTATATAATAATATATCCTCACGACTTCCCACAAGGGTCCCCGAAGGGGTAGGCAGAGGTGTATAGGTAATACACCTCTGCGTACAGGTTTCGTTAATTTGTTAAGTTTAATTTACTGTTTTAAAATGGAACCAGTGTCGTCTACCTCGCGTCCATTCAAGGAGTTTGTTTCTCCGCGGAAGAAATGAAAAATGTCACACTTTAGTGAATCTGAGAAGGTTATGATTATTAACGTGTTTAAATACGTTAAGGAATCCTGTCCTGCCGATAAATATCCTTCAAAAAAAGAAATGAAGGACCAAACAGCCGATATCTTGGGCATTTCAAAATCGGCCATATATCGTATTTTAAAAGAATATACCGAAACCAATGATGTATAAACTGAGGTAGATACGTCATACTGCGCTCGTCTTGGCTAGCTCAACACAAGCCAACTGGCTTGAGTCAACTTAGTGTCAGCTTGACTGGCAACGACGTAGCACGTATTCAGCATTTCGGATAAAATGCCTTCTTGTGTGTTTAGAAACTGCAAAACATATACTGGGACGAATGTAAGACACAAGAAGGATGTGTCTTTTCATTTATAAGTATTGGGTTATCTATTTTATCAATAAAAAATATAAAATCAAACATTGTATTTTAATCCGAATTAATTCCCGCGACGTTGCCGCTTCGGCACCGGCGCGAACGAGACAAGTAGCGCGTTACGTTTAAGAGCGACAGAGAGAACGATAAGAGCCCTTCATATTGACACGTGTCGATTTTGTTCGTAAGAAAATTGGGGATGTTGGGCTAATCAGTCACAGGCTATATTTTAAAGTTGGGTGTTTTGTTTTTGTTGAGGGTTTGACTTAATTTCAAGAATTCTATTCTTGAAAATTGAGGATTGAGTGAGGTTATGTTATTTTAGAAACACATGAAACAGTAAATAGTTTCCTGTATAAATAAAAGGAAATAGATTAACTAAACTAGAAGTAAAGGCTTTAAATGTTGTTTTTTGTTATTTCAGGTAAGTTACTCTGTTTAGAATGTGATAATTATCTTAAAACTTTGTATTTAATTGTGTTGTTAATAAAAGAAAAATTTGTTATTTCAGAAAACGCAACTATCGTCTTTATTTCATTTGTTAAGGCATATTACTATTATATATATATATACATATATAATAGTAATTATATATATATATATATTTTTTTTTTTAATAAAATTTTTCTTTTATTAACAACACAATTAAATACAAAGTTTTAAGATAATTATCACATTCTAAACAGAGTAACTTACCTGAAATATAAAGACGATATATATATATATATATATATATATATATATATATATATATATGTTTATGATATATAGATAGAGAGATAGAGAATGTTATATAGATTTCCTAAAGACGGACTGGTGAAAGACAAATGGGTAAAAATTGTTAGAATCCAGAGACGAGTAGATGATTGGATGCCAACGACATACTCGTCTATTTGTTCTCAACACTTTCTGTAAAATGACAAATATTAAACAAAAAAAATATTCGCAAACTGATAAAAACAGCAATTCCTGTAATTAAGGTAATTGAGAATTTTTTTTGGTTATAATATTTTAATGGGTTTAAGTTACGTAAAAAAAAGAAGAATGAAAAGTTTGTGTAATATTGAGTGTCGTTAGATTCCTCGCAATGTCCAGTATCATAACCTGTGAATTGTAACCACCAAATTCAATTATAGAAAAAAATCTTTTTTCATTTATTTATTTAAACATTTTTTTTATTTCTTTGATTACCTACCCATTTCTCCCGCTTACACATTTTGCCCCAGTTTACTCTAGAGTCGACGTCTGAGACTGTCATTGGCTGTCGATTGGTCGGCCAGAGGCAAACATTGTTAATAACATGTTATCTCTTTCTGACAAGTAGGATTTATATACTTCGTGTCCTTTTAATCATGCAGTGTTCTTATTGCCGTTGTGTGAGTTGTGTATTGTAGCTATGTGTAGGTATAGCATAAAATTTGCCATGTTTTTACTTCATAATCTAAGAGTATAACGTCTCTATAGATAAAACCTCATTGACCGAAACAGACAACGTCAAGCCGGCTCCTTCACCGAAAAATCTAAATAAATAAATACTTAATAATAATTTATTTAATAAGCTATTTTTTTTCTATCCTTCAAATATTTCATGCATACCACACATATAAAAATGTTTGTGACCTCTGTCAGTAGGTAAAGAGGTCATTGTACGAAATTCTTCCTGCTCCGCGACCGTACTTTAGTAACCACTCACCTATTTTCCGACAAAAATATTTTAGGTGCCAACGTGACAGACGACGAGTCCATCGCCGTTACTCAAGCACGACTATACATACGCCTTTGAATTGCTTCTCAGACGTATGCAGGTTTCCTTCACCGTAAAGCTTGTGTTGACTAATCACTGTACTTAGGTTCAGAAAAACTCATTGGTACAGTCAGGATTAGAACTTGCGATCTTTGTGTCGCAGGCAACTACTCGAACCAGTCGGCCACCACGGCTAATGAAACTGTAAAATTACATATACATTTTAACTATTGACTGCTTTTCAGGTGAACTATTCTCATGCGACCCGGCTACGTGGCTTTGTCAGACTTGACATGAAGTATTTAATACCATTCTTCACAAGGAGATTTACACATCAGGTATAGTCGCAAGTAAAACTGATCCATTTAATATATTTGCGACCTTGCCCGCGTGAAATATGTGCATAAGCGCCGTCTTGATTCAACTTACATGGGAGAATAAATACGAGCGAGACTGTATGCGTCCACACCATAAGGATGATAATTGATACGTGTCATCACTTTAGGTGCTGCAGACACAGCCACCGCGTCTGTCGTAATTTCTGTGGCATACACATCTACTCTCCCTTCGCATTACTTTTCTCTTACATCTAAAGTAGCTTAATCATTAATACTGATGTAACATGTATTGTTATATTCACCAGGAATTAAAGGATTGCAAGAGTCAGATGACTGATCTCACTAATCAATGGTACCAAGCCATTCGGATATCAAATGATCGTGAAACAGATGAAGAGGAAACATTACAGCAAAGTTCTCTATCAAATTCTCACACCAGCTTGCAGAGGGGTGTATGAAGCTTAAACTTTTATAAATCATATTTAACATTTTTCACATATATGGTATAGTATTTATTTATCAGTGGTGCTCATACACCTAGCTTGTAATACCTTGCTCTAGCCAATTTTAATTTAGGTGCATCATGATAGTAAAGGATGATAGGTATAATGATGTTTATACCATTTTTGTTTTGATATTGTGTATGTATTGAATGAACTAAGCGCCAAATGATTGAGTACATTTTTAGTGCTATATATAGCTAAATATTAAATACATATACATAGATAGTTTTCAATGTTCAAAATGAACATGCAGCTATTTAATTAAATATTTGTCTGGTAAGCCTGCTCCATGTACTTATTAAATCAGCATTATTTTTGAAACTTATATGTTAATATTACAAAGTTCTTTTAGAATCTATGACACTTAGGGAGATAAGTATGTGATTATTTAACTATGACCCAATAGTTTTACTGTTTGGTTATAATTTGTGATAGTATATTTTCTAAAGATTGTATGTAATGCAATGTAATTCTAATTTAATGAAGTATTATTTAATCATTATAACTGGTGGCCAAGTGGTTGCAACACTAAGATTGCATGTCCTGATGCCGACTGACTGTACCTATAAGTTTTCCGAACTAAGTACAGTGATTAGGCAGACCACGAGCTTTACGATGAAGGAAATCTGTATACATTTCAGAAGTAATTCAAAGACGTATGTGTAGTCGTGCTTGAACGGCGATGGACTCGCCATCTGTCATGTCGGTACCTGAAATATATCTGCAGCGAAAAGTGGGTGCGGGTACAACCTGAACATTTCTTCTTAACCCTTCGGCGACCCTAGAGGGAAGGCTTGAAGATATGTATTACAACCAAAGATATAAAATTCAAAAGTATTTGGCAATGTGGTCTTGTTTGTTAGTATTGTGGAGTTTATAACCTAAATTTTGTGCAGTTAAAGAAGTTATATTCTAACACGTATCTCAATGTGATTTTAAATATTTGAAAAGAATGACTTTAGTGCAATGTATTTTTAATTTTTTTACTTATCAATAGTAATTTAGTAGTAGTAAGGATTGAATTTAAGACATTGCAAAGGTTGTTTTTATGTTCTTGTCCATGTAACTTACCAGAGATGTTGTGTTATAAACATAACAGTTGGACAAAATAATACTGTATAATATTAAATCATGATTTATTAATGAAAAAAATCTTTTCCATATAGTTTTTTTTTATAGTTTGATGGTTGCAAAAGTACAAATTTAAAAGTTTAAAGCTTGTGTGGAGGTATGCAACACTGATCTGCATTACAGATATAGGTACTTTGGGATTACATACAATATGTTTGATGTTGTTCTGATTTGTTTGGATTGTAATATACATCAAATTATACATTATGCTGATATGCTGGAGATTATTAATAATGCTATTATTGTTTTGTGATTAGGTTGCTCAAGCAGCTGGTACATTCAAGATGTTATTCTTCTTACAACTTGTAAAAGTAAATGTGGCCATTACATTGTGATTATCTTTAATATGTGTTTGCTTAATAAATAAGTTATGAAAAATGCTTTTAATATAGAGCTATTATGATGTAAAAAAAGCAATGTTGAAAATTTATTTATTCTATTCTAGTTATAGCATCATTTAGTTAGTTCCAAGCAAATGAAAAAGCTCCCAAGCTGCTACATTACAGTAGGTGTGTGTGTAACAGACGCAATATTTAAACTCACACCTGTGTGAGATATATATAGAAGTTTATTTGGAGTGAAGTTTATTCTTCTTCATTTTCCAGATTTATGTGGTTACCAAATTTACCATACAAGTGTGCTTTAAGTTCACTCATCTGTGCTCTGAGCTCCTCACATTTTGATTCAAGATCACTTATCTCATCTACCTTCTTTGTTTTCGCATCTTCTAAAGATTTCTGTAACATTATCAAATAGTGGGCCTTAGTCATAGTAAGTTAGTAAGAAGGAGCTGGTTTAGATAAAAGTTGGACACCTTAATAATAATAATGTTACCTTGAGACAATTCTTGATATAGAATTTAAGCACAGCATTTAATGGTAACTAGACAACTATATTTATTTATAAAGATAGATATATACATAAATACCCAGGACATCCAAGACTAAGCTGCAAATAATTGTTCATCACACAAATATTAGCCCTCAGCGGGATTTGAACCTGCAACCTCAAGATTCACAGTCAGGTCAGTCAGTAGCTCTAACCACTAGACCAGATGGCCATCACAGGAGCAAAGACTTACAAAAGGTCTTTAATGTACCAACAAGATTCATTCTAGAAGGTATGAAGGAAAAATACTTACAAGTGTATCTTCCAAGCTTTGACAAATAAATACTTCGCCAATGAGATAGGGTATTTTCTCCGAGTCGTCGGCGAGGCCAAGTTCCTCTACTGCTTCCTCTAGGTTCTTCATGTCGTTCTGCTTAACCTTGAGCTCATCTTTATAATCATCTACTTTTGCATTGAGACGGGCGAATTTATTTATCTTTTGTTGATCTTCATACGAAATGTGTACATCTGAGTCCTTTGAACATATTTTATTTTAGGTAAATCGATCTTGGTATATAACCTATAAATGAAAGAATAGAAACTCACTTACAGGTTGGAATGTACCTTTTCCAGAATTAGCCATGTTAATGAATACTTGAATAACTTCAGATCTATATAAATCTTAGTTTGAAATTTATACTGGGGAAGTTATAGAGCTCAAAAAGTCTGCCAGACGGTACACCTCGATTTTATTCTATTATTTATATTATATTTTATGGAACGAAAGATGTCACTCTTTGTGTCAGTGCAAAGTAAATTGTCAGTGTCATATATTCAGTGTTCAATAGAAGTCATAGATTAGAGTAGTATATAGGGCTAATAGTAGTCTTTGGTTGGGATTGGAATTCAATAATTGCTAAATTCCCATACAACGTTTTTTTTTATTGTCAAGTATCGTAAGTTTCGGGATCTTTTGCTATTTAACCGGGCAGTGGGGAACCAAGGCCTTCAGTCAGGAATATTGAATGCGCTCAGCAAACACAGCTAAAGGCACCCCGGCGGGGTACGGATCTCGGCTTAGCGCATTGCTGGATCGCGAGCAAGGGAGCTGCGCTGGATTTATATTTTAATATTTACGGGCCGATGTTTGCGAGGGTCGGACTCGGAAGGAAATATTGCGGCTTATTCGCGTCAAACCTCGCCGGCGAGGACGGAATAGTTGTCGGTTGTGTGCTGCCATCAGTTTTTAGGGACACTGCCACGGGTCGAGTTGAGACAGGTGTTCTATTTATTTTTATTTGTAAACTTAGTTTTATTTGAGGATATGAGGATATATAGTTTTATTAATATTAGGGAAAGTCCCCATACTACGTGACCCATTTATTTAATTTTTTTACCCCTTCCCCTTCCCCTTGGTGAGCACCTGTAGTATTTGCTGGGGCTCCCCCTCCCTCTCTAGTTTTCACGTTGCAATTCAGGATACATGATTGGATAGTACCCCAGTGAGCGTTTGTAAAGAAACCTGAGGAACGCTTTTTGAACTTTTCGAGTTTAAAGACTGTATGACTGTGCTTTCGCAAGGATACCTAACTGAGGCACTAGGTTCGAGCTTACTTCAGACCAAAGAGTTGTATAAAAGCCTAATTACGTAATCGTCGCAAAAATCACGAGCATTTCTCAGAACGAATCCAAGTCTCTGGTAAAATTCCTTGGTAACAATGGTAATATGATCATGCAATGTGAGTTTACTATCGAAAATGATTCCTAGATCTTTAATTATTGTTGGTCTAGAATAGGTATAAATACATAGTTTCATTTTGTATTGTATAGTCGAAGTAAAAGGGGCAACTCATACGTCCAAAGGTTAAAACGGAGCATTGGGAAAAAAAATACTCTTAATTCATTTTTACAGCTCCCCTGGAATGCAGTGGAACTGCATCGACATCCTGCTGAATCAGTAAACAATGTACTTGAGAGTCGACAACTCTATATAATTTAAGGTCATCTGCATATAACAGGTACTCGGTTTTTTCTAGAGCATCTGGGAGGTCATTGAACCCACTGATAAAAAGGCCCCAATATAGATCTTTGACTCACTCCAGAACATGTGTGATAGTCTGGTGACTCGTATATTCCTAGCCTGACGTGCTGCTGCCGTCCACCCAGATAGATTGCAAGGAGTTGAACAAGCGAGGGTGCAAAGCTTATTGCACTTAGTTTTGCTAGCAATACGTTATTATTCACACGATCGAAGGCTTTCTTTAAGTCAAAGTATAGAACATCTACTTGCCACCCACGGTCTAACTACTCAGAGATATATATATACTCTGTAAGAGTCAATAGGTTGGAATTCACAGATCTCTTGCCAAAATCCATGCTGCTCTTTACGCGATAATTTTTCGTATAATCGTGTAGTATGTTTTTAAACAATATACAATAAATAAAAATAAAATAAATAAATAAAACAACATTGTGTAGTGTGTGCTCGAATATTTTTGCAGGTGAAGAATGACGCGAAGGCGAAGGCGAAGGCGAAGGCGAAGAAGAAGGCGGGACTCCTCGACAGTAAATTTGTTGGATGACTTTGGTATCGGAGTCACTGGAAGTTTTCCATTGAGAAGGATAAAGTCCTGACTTCAAAGCTACATTGAATATGTGACAAAGTGGACTTGTCAAGCTTTTATTGACACCCTTAAAATTACATCAGGACTACTATCAGGTCCTGATGAAGTACCGGTATTTAGTTAATTATGTGGTCAGACATAAATTGAAAAGCATTTATGTAGTTACTATTCCCGCTATCATTATCCTTACTAATTTTAGAACCATCTAGTACCTGTAACTGAGCAAAAAGTACAGTACGAGACTTCTTCTACCTTATATACTAATATAAAAGAAGCATCCCTAGAGTTGGACTGATGGTAAGCCTATACATGCAAGCAATAGCAGAGGCTTCTTTTGGGGCTGGGTACTGTCTTTATGATGGCATTGTGCAAACAAGGTACGAACTGGTCCCACTTCATGTGAATATCCAAATTGTTTAACGCGACGGAGATGATGTGGTCGTAGAGTTTACCAGACCAAATACCTATATTCTCGTGGTCCATAAAGATTAATAATAATGAGCACTTTGGACAGTTGCTTAGATAAATAATCAGTGAGATCTATATTTGGGAAGCTCTATGCTGAGGTCGCTAAAATGTATTATGGTCAAGGAATAGACGAGCATTTATGACTCAGAGATTTCTTTGTGAGGACAGTGATGTTGGTTAACTTTCCAAAACTTCAAATAATTATCTGAATAAAAGACGTCTGAATTTTGACGGTACTTCAGCTAGTTGTTGTTACAGTGTCTGTAAACACAGTTATCCTCTATTAGTAAGAAAGAGCTATGTATGAATCTTGACCGTTAATTTTATGGTTTTCTATTGTACCAGTTTCACACGTAAGTGTTTACAATCACCACCATTCCATCTGTATGCGAGAGTGCACCGGCGCGGCTGTTGCGCGGCCCCTCCACAAACGTGCGCCTACGCCTCGCGCCGCCACTCACTTCGTCGCACTTCTACTTGGATCGTCAGAACGAACACGCGCATAACACTTAGTACTAGAATTATAATTGTGTGAAGAGTATATCGTGATGGAGAAGGAACACCAACCTGACTCCATGGCCACCATTACCATGAAACCGGAGTACCCCCCGTCTGAGGTGTACAGCACTTCAGAGCCGCCACCGGTATGATAATATCCGTTATTCCTTTTGAATACTTTATTAATGTAGAGCGCGTATTAAGACTTTAATATCTATTCATATTCTATTCGAAGCTTACTTCGGTTCAATAGATTAACTGTTGTCCCGGATCCACCTCATAAATGAATATCTCCCTGTGTAGAATTCCGAAACTAGGTATGGTCAATTAGCATATTATATATAACGATGTCTAAGTTACGTTTTCCAGAACTGCTTAATGTCCATTCCGGTTAAGGTATGAAAGTTTTACGTTTGAGTACCTAAGTTAATTGAACAATCAGCTATTAGTGAAATCTTATCATACATTTGAGATAAATGATGGAGTTAAGTGTAATATATGAACGGGAAAGCGCCTTTCTCTAGACCTGGCCGCTGAGGCCGCTTACGCGTAGTAGCTTGTTTATAAACACGGCTTTTTACTTGAGCTCTTCTATAGAATAAGGGTGCACCCTTTTTCTATATAACAGGCCTCAGCTGCTGAATGGACATTGTGTATTTACTATTTACCCGGTAACTTATGCTAACTTCTAGGTGCCTCATTCTGTCAAGTTTTTCGCATTTAACGAGATTACCTTAAAAGCAAATCATTTAATGTACATAAATTCATCACTGGTTTATTTTGCTTCACCTACATAGGCAGTTATTAAAGCTTCGTCATGAAATATGTGGTATAAAAAAATGGGAAGATAAAAAGGTGTAAAAGTCAGAGACGAGATATTTACGTCTTCTATAAATCTATGCAAAAGTGCATAGATTTATAGAAGTCTAGAGTCACGACGTCACAATACAATACTTCCTCCTTATTCAAAAGTTAGCGTATTGTTATTGCGAAAGTACTTACCTACCGATTCTTGCCTGGCTTTTAGAATTTTCACACAAAGGTGGAAAGCAATCACGCGAATATGGACGGTTAACATACTCTAACATCAGCAACAGCGGGTATCACTTATTATGTCTTCGCGACGACTGTCAGAAATTTGTTTGAAAGCGTTTTTTTTTTAGAACATGGAAAATTCGAGACCCTTAGTTACATTTAAGCGTATACAGACACTCGTACACAATGTAATGATAAAGCACCAAGTGTGTGTGTAATCTAACCTTCGGTAGGTGGACGTACGTACATCATGTACGTGATTATCAACATTTATTTGGTTTGTACACTGCTTTGTTTCTGGTTCAATTCTTTTCTCTTTGACCGTTACACACAACAGTTGATAATTAAAATAATTCGTTATAAACATTTTCTCCACCAACTTTTTCCTGATTAAGAAATATTAATTTGACGCTAACCAAAAATAGACACTAAACTAATGAAGAAAAAACCGAAATATAAACATCTTGACCGTTTTCGTTTTTTTTGTGACATGCTGTTCTATCTGAGTAACTTCTAGAGCTTAATCTTTGAGCAATCATTATCGCCGGTGAACGAGTAGGTACCCTCATTGTAGGTATTGCTTGTGAGATGGACCAAAGATTGTCCTTTTCCGAGAATTGTGATATGTATAGGTATAGGCGGGAAATACATTGTTCCATTGTTTACATAGCCTTTGCCACTTATCATAGTTATCACGCAACCACATTTAGGTGGGTGCAATGTGCAAACCTGTGTGTATTTAATACGCGCCTACGTAGGTACTCTTATACAATATATAGCGCAGTAACATCCCTGTACATGCCTGCATCTGTATAAAGCGAATGTTCAGCACAGACACAGTAAGAATGTCACTTATAAACTTTAGAAATGTATGGCATCTTAATTTAAGTCGTATAGGTCGCCCGATTCAGACCTTCCCCTATCTCAAAGATAAGGCGTCCCAAAAATGTCGTCATCGGATGACGACATAACGGTCCTCCAGGATGCCCGATAACACTGACACAAGACACAACCGACCACTGTTCCGTCCTCGCCGGCGAGGTTCGACGCGATTAAGTAATGTTCCTCCCCGACTCTTGCAAACGCCGGCCCGTGCCGAGCCAGACAGGAAAATCCCGCCCCTAAATATTTAAATAAAAATAACAGTCCAGCCCAGCTCCCTTGCTCGCAATCCAGCAGCGCTCTAGGGCGTGCCCTTAGCTGTGTTCGCTTAGCCCTTTAAAGTGTCTAAGCTGAAGAGGCCTTGGTTTCGCCATTGCCCGGTTAAGTCGCAAAAGTTCCCGGAACTGCTCTACGAGAGACAATACAAAATATATTATATTCAAACAGAGTACTCGAAACCGACGAGCATGTATGAAGAGACTGATGAATGCGGACGAAGCGCAAGAGGTATGTACGTCTAGAGTGAACTGGCGCTCTATAATCTCTGCCTACCCCGTTAGGGACTCGGCGTGATGATATGTATGTATATATATTCAAACACGTCTATATTTTTTACCAATTAATTATAAACCATTGAAACTATTAATAAAACAATTTGATTGATTAGATTTTTCACAAAATGGTCTCCCACTGGAGGGTGTAGGTTCACTAGCTTTTTACCTATCTATAAATTTTGCGTGCACGTAAAATTATGTTACAAAACATGAAGTACCTTAGCTACCCCAAAGCATACCTTAACTCCCTTACTCGGTACATCATTACGGCTGAGCAAAGAGTTGGCGTTGTTAGCAATTACAGGCGACACAATCTAAGTGAAATCGTCAGAGGCCAGTTGACCAAGTGGACAATGGCACAAGCTTGCGTCATGCCTGACTCGCTCGCTTGGCAAACTAGACATCTGCATGGAGCATCCGTCTTTTAGCACCTTTGAAAATCATATTTAAAAGATAACAGAATGTTATTCCCTAATTTGAAACTTTATAAGTTTGGTAATTTTGTAGATCCAAGGTGGCCGAATGGTTCCAGTAGTCGCCTCCAATGCAAATATTCCTATATCGCCTATAAACTGACCACATTTTTTTAAGAATTTAAGTACAGTAATTAATTACACTACGATTAGAGTAGAGTAGAATTACGGTAAAGGAAACCATCGAGCGGTAACCTGCATACGTGCTTGAGAATCGGTGATGGACTGGCCGTATGTCACGTTGTCACCTAAACATATCTCTGGCGAAAAGATCTCTGGTAATGTTGTATGTTATCGCTGTGATATATGGAAAGTGTGCTAGCATTAAGGTGTATATTTTCACGGTTTCCCACAAGGTTCCGAAAAGGTAGGCAAAAATGTATTAACCCTCCTTTTGTCGTAGATATATTAAAGTGCCAACGTGCCAGAAGGCGACGGTCGCCGTTTGAAACTTTCAAATATATAATAATAAATTGTACACAATATTTTAATTTTCAATGCCTACAAATGCTCTAAGCTCTGAGTATTTACGTATGTCTGCTAATGTACAAATTAGCCAATCATGCGCCGTACCGCTGTGTGACTGGAACCGGCACACATTTGCATACTTATTATAAATGCGCTTGTCAAACATGGCTCATGGGGAAATTACCGAGGTTTTTGCTTTATTATTTGTTTTGTAAATAAACAAGTTACAAATTGTGGTCAATCAATACCTTCGAAAATATTCTTCAAACAAAGCGTAGCACTAATTCTGTTGACGACGCCAAGACACGCCTCTAGAATGTTAACAATAATAAAACATGCGTATATACTTAAGATCATAGATGCCACTGGAAGCACAAGTGAGTCAGCGACCTTAGTTGTATTCAGTCTGACTGTGGAACGTATGGACATAATAAAATATTAAGCATATCATACGAACATTCAGACTTCTATTATAAAAAAATATATCACAAAGCTTAAAACTTTCGCCCAAAAGTCCAAAATATGATTATGGAGTAATAAATATTATAATGGACACATTTTAGAAAAAATGTTACACGGATCGTAGTTAACTCATTTCTAATGAAAATTGCGTACAAAAAAACTTAGAAACTTCTGGAAATTATCTTGAATGTAATGATCGCAACACTTTCACAAATTATCTTGCGGCCACAGTGGCTGCGGCGCCTCGGCCCCTGGCGTTTTAGGTACTGTTGCGTAACTCTTGGCAAAAATCGTTAGGGATAAAGGGTTTCGAACAAATACTGTATACTGTACACAACTATGTAGCAATAATGTACATAATTGTGTACAATGTTCAAAGCATCTTAGATTTTCTTCAGTAAACTATTGCTTAAGACAATTCATAGTACAATACAGCCGTGCAATATTTGTCACTGCAAATTACATTTGACTATTATTTTTTCTTTCATCTTTAAAGTAGTTTTTAAATCTTTGAGTCACATATATGTAAGTGCTGTAGAGTGCTTATACACGTAACGAGGTTTTTATTTCGATGATCTTATATCACTGTAAAACGATAGTAAACAACGGTTAGCACGGCCTCGGGGCGGAAGACATGTTACATAAACTGCGCTGTATGTACTTTCTCAGTATTTGATTGTTTAACACGGAGGAATGGTTACGTGGTCTTTGTTGCATGCACTATTATCGAAATTGGCGTGGGATGGTGATCATTCCAAATACGGACATCATACGAAGGTATTCAAATGACTGCCAATAACGGTGGCATATAAGCAGACAGCCTGACTGATATTTAATAACTCATCTATACTAATATTATAAAGCTGAAGAGTTTGTTTGTTTGTTTGAACGCGCTAATCTCAGGAACTACTGATTGGAATTGAAAAATTATTTTTGTGTTGGATAGTCCATTCCTCTAGAAAGACTTTAGGCTATATAACATCACGCTACGACTAATAGGAGCGAAGCATAAATGAAAAATGTTGCAAAAACGGGAAAAATTATTCCTTTTTGAGAGCTTCCGCTGCGTGCGCTACGTAAACGGTTTAATTTACCAAAATATCATGTATGAGGGAATTGTTCCTCTTTAAAAGTTCTAAATAAAAGTCCGCGACAGCATATGTCTATCTTTTAAGATTTACTCACTATAACCTTTTTTATGGCAATTTTTATCGCAAGTCCGCGATGGGCTAATAAACAACTTAACCGATTACAATCAAATTTGCACACCGTGTGCAGTTTGATTAAACTTGAAAGGTAGGATAACTTACATCACAATTGGACCCGATAGGTGGCGCTGCGATCTTGTTTCAGGAAATTTTACTTTTTCACCCGGGCGAAGCTGGGCGGGAAAGCTAGTGTGCTTATAAACTAGAATTCATAGAAATTTTATCAACTCATTTAATCATTAATTATATTTAGATTCTATATATAAATACATTATACTTCGTGGTATATAGCCAACTACATAAAATACTACACAAAGATTGCAAGTTCAAATCACGACTGTGAGTTTTTTTGAACTTAAGTACAGTGATAAGTCATACCTCGAGCTTTACTGTGGAGGAAAATATCGAGAGGAAACCTGCATTTGTTTGAGAACAAATCTAAAAAAGTTTGTATAGTCGAACTTGAGTAACGACGATGGACTCGCCATCTGTCACGTTGGCACCTAAAAATATATCTGGCGGAGAAATGGGCATGTGGGTACTACCTATACACCTCTGCCAACCCCTTTGGGTTCCCTTATGGGAAGGCTTGAGGCTTGAGATAAAATATTTCCGTATTTCATAGCCAGATCATATAGATCTTTAAGATCATCAAATACTTTTTCAATTTGGCAGGCATACAGACAGCGAGTATCGTCGTCGGTGCAAATAGCGCGCATCGCGGCGCTGACAGTGGTCGCAGCGTCCTTCATCCTGGGCTCCTTCATCCTGGCCTCCTCCTGGGTAGCGGCGCGCGCCTCCTGCCACCAGCTGGACCAACTTGACGCCATGTTGGACAAAGAACTCGCCCTCGAAGGAAGATCTTATGGCAACGACGGGTTACTGCCTGTAAGTATTATGGCTATTTATATTGGTCAGAATGGTTTATTTTATTACTATGCAAGCTATAATTTATAATTACAATGAGTTCTTGAGAATCTGAACTGTTAAATAAATTCCTAAGTATTAAAGTTCAGTAACCTGTTAAATCACGTATTTTTTATATGATAAAAATACATATATGGTTGTGAAATTGTAGTAAAATTTTTCGAAAGATGAGCGCCTAACCTAACTTATAATAGAATATGATGCTAAATTATTCTTTGGAGGAAATCTTGTAAGGAAATGTTCAACTATTGCGCAGTACAAGCGTGGGATGAATTCATAACAAACTAATTTGTATCATCCGTCATGTATTGTTGCATAGATAATGTTTGCTTGTCTAAGTATGTAATCGCTGACGATCTGTGGAGGTACCGTGTAGCCTTTTATAGGTAAGTATTGTCCATTCGAGCGCTTCGTACTGCTACAAGGCTAGTTGAATGCATACCCATTCGTAAGCGGTGGTTGATAGCTGGAGCTGTGTGTTGACAATTATACCAACACATAACATGCTACATAGAATTTTTATTTTCATTTCTTAATGAAATTATCATAATAATTCATCGGTTTAGTTTTTGCGTTACTGAAGCTGCAGTTTTGTTTGATTATCGACAATTAAATAACGCTTCTTGTGTAAAGTTATTTTACATACATGTCTTATCTACATCTATAAATAAATTATGAATGTGAAATAACAAGATTGTGCCAATACCGACTGGCCCAAAAACATGTGAATGCAACCTGAATGCGGTGACGACACGCCACGTCGCGCTGCGACTTGATCACCTTGAGTCTCCACATTAAACTTCCAGACAGCTCTTTGATTCTAATCAAACTTGGTCTCCATTCTGCACATCTTTTAGTTCATCATTTTATAAGCAATTCCTTTTCAGAGTAAAGTAAAAACCCTGTGTTTTGAGTCCTTGCAAAATCATATTTTTCCCACGTTACTTAAATTGTTGGCTTTGTTCATTGAAAAAAATTGCAGATATATGTTTTTCTCGCATATGATTAGTAAACTATTGATGACCTCCAGTTTGGTTCAAGAGCCTTGGCCCTCTTATTCTTATAATGACTTGGTAGGTGAGTGAACTATTTCTGCGTTCCATTGTGTATCTTGATGGATGTGACACTACGTGAGCAGCATTTTCTCTTGCCTCCAACGAATGTAGCTAATAAACCCGAAGAAATGATGCGATAGGAATTTGTTCTATGTCACAGTAAAGTGAGTACATTAGCAGGGGCTGTAAGTAGGGCCACTTTTCTAGCGAAAGTGTCTAGACGTCAGTATTGAAAGACTTATTTGCAAATTCTTTGGAACAACTAAGGTTGAAAATAACGACCTTCATTTCAGTCTTTGCTTGCAATTACATTTAGCTTTACACGAGCGAGTTCAGAGATTTATTTGCAGAGAAAGTGATGGTCTCTCGCATGCGCGGTCGTTGGCCTCGAGTGCATCTCATCGTGACACATGGAAATTCACAAGCTTTTCGAATGTAACATTAACTTGTTACTTGACCGCTTAACGACTTCATAGAGGGTGCAGCGGTAGAACCTTTACATAAGTAGGAGTTACTTGCACATCATGACTGTATTTTCACGTCTTTGCGTAATCCACGTTTGAGCTCAGATTGCCTGCTCCTCCGAAATTGTCTGTGAAGTACAAGGGTTTCGTACACATTCTTAAGTCATGAATATAAATGCCACTGTACAGTTCTATTAGCACAAAAATAAATTCTGCCGGCACACGTACAGTTATCCATTTTGGTTGCGATCCAATATTGTTTCACCGTTTCGAAAACCCAGGACTTTCTTTTGCTTTGTCTCTTATTGTGCTCTTTTATTCTAAGAAATATTTCAATGGTGTGTTAGAATGTGTACGTTTTCTTATCTTTTGTTATTTAAAAATATCTAGGAACTGATTAAGTACTTTTTTATTCTGTAATATTTTTGAACAATGAAAGTTATTTACGTTTAACGTTCTAACTACATATCTGTCTGTGGGGTACATGTTTCATTTCAAATGAGGGTACAGTCAAAATCTAGAATATTAATGACAGGCTAATACGAGTATTTCACAATATGCCTCTCTGCAAGTTTTTATGTATTTATAACGGACTATCAGCGCTTTGACCGTTAATATTCAGTGATCGTATATGCATTAGAAGTTTTTACAAATAAAAACCTTCTGTATGGGTAGAATACCCATACAGAAGGTTTTTATATCGGCCACCACACACCCAATTATAACAATTATATGCAAATTAGAGTTTATATTAAGTTAGTATGTGAATGGATTTGAATTAAATTTAAGATTTAATAAGTTGTTCAGTATCGTTGTAATTCAATGCAACAAGCCAATGTTTAGTTTATGCTGGTTTCTGGTTTAGTTTAGTCTAGTAAGTTTGCAAAAGTTGAGCTTGCTATACTATTGTTAATAGCAACAACATCAAACTAATATACAAACAACTTAAAATACTAAACGGTTTTATTTATCACTTTCTTAGGTACTAATAAAAAAGTTTTCAGCACATTGCTAGTACATTGACCGGTTAAGTAGTAAAAGTTCCCGGAACTCACGCTACGAGAGACAATACAAAAAAAAAAAGCACATTGCTAGCCTTGGGTACTTTGAAGAAATATGCCTCACGTCACTTTTTAAATTAATTTTGAATAGTTTCACACGAACTAGACAATATTCGCTATGCTATATCTAAAATGGTTGATTTTACAGCACGTTATTCTAAATTTTATTCAATTTACGCACGCATTGAAAGTATGTTTGGGAAATCAAGTTTTACTTACAACAAATGCATGATACATTTTCAAATCGTTGTTTGAGCTTCATGGTGAATGATATAATGTTCTATAAATCTCACTTAATAGCTATCTGAAATTACATCCTAAAGTAGGCAGATACATATTATTATTAATATAATTATATATAAGCACCGGCGAAAGGTGGGTGGGATGGTATTACTTATACCCGCTGCCTACCCCGTCTGGGACCTTTGGTGTGAAAATATATTATTATTTTATAATAAAATGAAGCATGTTTGCAACCATTGCTACAGAAGGTATGATCACAGTGACGACCAATCATAATTGTACATATGTATGTATGTTTAATTGCTGATTATATTGTGAATAAAAAACCTTTAGTCGAAAATTATTTGTAATTTGCATCGATTAAACAAGACTTTTTTTGGGGCAAGATGGGATGGTAACATTGTACACGGTATAGCCGTACTATATAATACACCATCGTGAAGTTCGCGGCAGATATAATATTATGGAGGTAATAGTAGCATCGTGCGGTGTGCGGAGGGCGGTAGATGCGAAAGCCCAGTTCCGGGTTGTAAAGTTATGACGGCCGTATTGAGCACGAAGCGTCGTCTTAACCATATGCATATGGCACCAGTGATACATATAAGTAAACTGAAATAATATGTTTATATTAAAACTTAAGTCATAATATTTTCGGCAACACCGGCAAGTTTGAACGTAAACATTTAAAAGGCGTTAAGTCCTTGAATCATCCGGCGTGACCGATTGTATTGAAAATTAACACGTACTTGGCCTGTTAAACACTACAATGACATTTTATATCAGTCAGTAAGAAGGACTAGTTTTTATAAGCGATTTCGTAACCATTGGCTCGATCTTGTATATGAAATATATATACTTGTTGGATATATACGTGTGGATGACAACAATTTTATATTTCGTATACGTTTATTTTTCATTACTTATATTATACCCAAATCTCATTCGTAGTTTTGCTGTAATTGTGTTAAGCACACTGAATAGAATATTATTTAGGAGCGCGTATCATTAGCACAAGCCTCAGACCCTATGACTTAAACTTCAATTTCTGGTTTCAACTTCAAAGGAACCTCTATGGTGTTACAAGTATTTTAGAAAGTTACAGGCCCTTTCGTCTACTATGCTGTTAGTGTGCTTGCAAAAGAATCTTAATATTTTTTAGTTCGAATAATAACACAAAACAAAAGTAAGCGCACTCCTAGTATATATGATTTCTGATATCTTATAAAGAAAAACCAGCATTGGTCTTCCGTTAGGGACAGTAGGTGATTATCACATCACATACCACGGCCCATACAACAATGACCACGTCACTTCTTCGCCAATAGGCAAGGCATATATATATATATAATGTTGGTAACGCCAGGTAAATAAAAAATTATTGAACAGTTGAGGATTGTCAACGCGTAACCTTGGTGTTGTGGTAACCGCTTATAAATGAGGGCTGATGGTAAGCGGTTACCGCCGCAATTTGTGTTCACATTTCTTATTCACGAACATCAGATGCACGGAGCGTAAAAATGCTAAAGCAATTTGTCAGGTTTTTATACTTTATTTACACAATTAGAATTTTAAAGACGTTGTTTTATCCAAATGTCATGTATGATAACATTTGTATATGTATATAAACGCATTATCGGAAACGGCACAGAAGTTTAATATTTAGATTAAATTACTGTTTGAGGTTGTCCAAAAAACTGATTCCATACTTAAGTCGTTCTATTTATTACGGACTACTTTTGCTAAGACTTTCTCCACCGACGTAATCGTAAAGTAACATTATGAGTAAGTAATATGCATTACCATCAATATTACTAAATAATGTAAATGTTTACAGGTACTTTCTCTTTAGTATTTTTTACAGTTTGTAATTCTGTCAAAAAACTTAATCCTGTATATATCTCCATCACTGTTCTCAATGGTCTCCAAAGGTGTAGGGGTATAACAACATCTTTGAGATGAAGATTCCATCGCCGTCTCTTAGGCACGACTGAATTTCATCACAAATATATTTAGGATTTTTTCACGATGTTTTCCTATTACCATTATATTTATTATTTTAAAATGTGATAGGTATAATAAACCACATATTTTCGGAAATATTTAGCAGTACTGAACAGTCAGTCATGATGTTCTCGTAGGCTGTCTTACCAGATGGCGCACCGTGCGTTAGGGGCTGCACAAACTTACATTGCATACTAACTGGCGCCACTTTATTTCTCTATGACATAGCTTTTTCACTTCCCCAAGATTTTAATCGTTATAACTGTCTGTTTGAATGACAGTACAAATTATCAACGGAATATTCATGACTGAATGTAGTTATATATTACCATGCGGCTACCGGAAGCAGTCGATTTTCCGCGCTCGCGCATCCGTCCATCGCCGCTGCTGTTATCGGTTAATTATTGTCTCTGCTTTATACTCTCATTAACGTTCTTCATGCTTCTCATGACAAATAATTGTAGGAGAAACAAACAACATTTAACGATAGATCCACCATACATCGTTAGACTAAACTGAGTAAAAAACATCTGAACAGCGTTATGAGTTCGATAACAAGCTGACTGCACCTATTTTATTAGTACTTGGCAACCCTTTATATATTATTATGATATCTTCATCTTTTATATATTTCGCTAACACAGCCTACTTAGAGGAAAGATTGTAAGAAGAGAGGTATTATATCTTATTTATATTTGGAATCGTCGAACGATTCGATTATCCTCACGCCTTCCCACAAGTGTCCCCGAAGGGGTAGGAAAAGGTGTACAGGTAGTACCCAAGATTATCATACCTCTGTATTCCATTTGGAATCCAGTCACCTCATTCTTCAAAGAACGTACCTTCTTATTAATCCTTATGCGTCCCCGCTACATACATTTCACGCAGTGCTGTATATATTTTTCTATTTATTAAACCTACTACATATTAAAGGCACGTTGAATTGTGTGCGAAGTAATATGTGTCTCCACAATGGTTTTCCCAAAGTAATCTTGAGTCATATCGTGTTGTTACTTTGTGATAATGTTCCTGTTGCTGATGTTTTTCCTTTCAAAGCCAAGCTCTTAAACTTGTCATTTTGGTTCACATAATAATAAGAAGCGAAACAAATAAATGTATCGATTTGAAAGATGTCAAAAGTTCATGTTTTGTCTTTTCTTACTACAGTACCTTGCCAACCTGTGTTGTACATAGATGATTGCTTTCTGCGCAATGAGGTGCAATTTCCTTATAGTTATCACGCAACGTTTGACGTAGATGGCAACTACAACTGTTAAACGTTAAAACGTTTCGTAAATCCAGTAAAAGTGTTGGTGGGCGTAGAGCACAATGCGACAATGGTGTGCGACGTAATCGGCGTTTTCTATCAGTTGCGGTTGCGAACACTTCGCGCTTGGCTGAACGCTGTCAATCTCTCACTGAGGACTTCGACGAATAGACGACTTTGCTGGCTTAGCATGGCTTGATGAATGGAATGCATAATATTATACTAAGTATATTTGTAATTAATTCAGAATAAGTTTTAGTCTGAAGTCACAAGTCAACATTTTAGCACGCTCTGTCAAGGACAAGCGTAGTTATTGTATATAATGTTTGTCCTATAACGATAGACAGTGAATATATAAGACCAATTTGTCGGCCAACAGTACAAATAAAGAGGAAACAGCTCTAAGTTTGTCTTACGGTGTACTAATGTTATGCAATGCTATAATTGTAGTTAAATATCTATTAATACAATAATGGATTGTAAGCGACGGCAGAAACCTTGCACCTTTCATAGCGAAGTTTTTCATCGGTTTGCATGAGTGTGCTGCCACCAACACAGTGATTATCCAATGAGAACCCAGCAATTGACATGAACAATGCCAGCTTGTGTCCGCCTCGGCCCTCCGCACTATAAACTGAGCATAGCCTGCGCAAGTAGCAGCGGGTTATGTAAGAATGGATATATGCAAAAGGCGCCGCCATCTTGCGATGAGCACTTGATGGTTTTTGCGCTTTAAAGTGAGCGAGGCCCATTGGCAATAGTTGCACCGTGTAATTTACCGCAGAAATTACCGTTTTGTTAATGTTTCCCAAATATTTTTTTAAAGCAAGTAATCTTGATTCTTCAATAAAACATTTTGAGCAAAATCTAGGTTAAGTTGTTCTCTTTTAGTATGGAGTCAAAAGTATAATATATAGATACTACTTCCAAATTGGGATAAAAATTTGAGACGTGTTGGCTAAGTGGTACGAACAGATGTGTCTTTAAGATCACAAGTTCGAATCCTTATTGCACCAATGGGTTTTTCCGAACTTTAGTACAGAGCTTTGCGGTGAAGGAAAACTTCAAGAGGAAACCTGCATATATTTGCAAAGAAATTAAAAAGCGTATATATGATCGTGCTTGAGTAACGGCGAGTCGCCACTTGTAGGTACGAAGGCACTTAAAATATATCTCTGGTGGAAAGTGACTGTGTGGGTACTACCTACGTACCTATACACTTCGGCCTAGCCCTTCGGAGACCCTTGTGGGAATGCGAGAGGATATTTATTACTTCATCGTACAACATATATACTATATTATACTATACTATACATCTATACTCTCTGCATACCCCGTTAGGGACTCAGCGTGATGATATGTATGCATGTACAGCATATATTGAATATTAAACTTATTACATATACATATATCTTATTATATAGGACCATTAGCTTAATATAATTTGTTTTGATGTAGGACGAGCCGTTACCGTTAATGAACGCCCACGCCTTGCACGGAATGCCGCCGCCGGCGCCAGCTCCGTCAGCCAGCAGCCATGCGGCCAGCGCGCCCACCCCGGTGCCCGGCAACCAACTCAAAGACGACGCTCTCAACCACGCCGAGTCCAATATTGATGAGGAAAAGCTACAGGTACAAATTCCTTACTAACAGGTTAACAAGCGAACCGAGGCGTACCACGTTTTTGCCATCGTTATTTATGAGTGCGAAAGGGACATATTTATAGGTTCTACTTAACTATATATGTGTATATATTTACGTAATTATATTACTTGTTGGCACACAAGTCCCCGCGATGGATACGGGCGGCTACAGGCCGTTTCTTCACTTCGGTATGGATCTAATTGTACTTGTCGTTTGTTTAAGCTTGCTATCGTAAATATTTGCAGAGATCGGAGCAGGACACCCGATGCCTGCAATTTGATATACACTTTAAGTGTTCCGGCCCATAGTCGGCCTATCTATTTACATATAATCTTAATCATAATATATAAGACGAATCATCATAATTCGACTAAACCAAAAAAAATAATTGAATAGTACCTCTTTCACGCAGATTGCAAATTCACATCTCAATGTGCGACTCTCTCAATCAGCACGATGAAGTGATTGTGAATCGAATTTGTCAACTATTGTTTGTAGCAGTAAATTCGATTTATTTCCTTACACATTGAGAGAACATTTGGTTTGTAACTACTAATCTAAATCTATACTTCTATACTATTATTATAAAGAGGAAAGATTTGTATATAAGTATGTTTGTATTGAATAGACTTCGAAACTACTGGACCGATTTGAAAAATGTTTTCACCATTGGAAAGCTGCATTCACCCTGAATGACATAGGCTATATTTTCTGTTATAAAAAGGTCTTATGTACCTCGTGCGAAACCGGGACGGACCGCTAGTATTACTTAATAAATGTGAAAGGTTTGAGGATGTCATGTACCGTAGTTTCACGCAAAAGAAATAAATAACCACATTGGATATGTTTTATTGCAGAAAAATAAACCAATGTGATCACATTTTATGCGGGTGAAATCACGCAGCACTGCCAGTGCCATAATGTACAACTGCTTCTTAACCATTAATGTGTTTTGTTTGTAACAGTTATTTTACTCATAATAAACTTCACTTGGTGACTGCACGGATATTTGTTACCTACTTCAGTATCAATACGTTCTCACGACACGGTTTTTTAAAGTTACTAGTACTAAGTATTTAGGTAGTTTTTAAATAATGCGTACGTGATGAATAAAACTTTTAAAAGATATCTTGTATCAACCGGCGCATAAAGAAATATGATAAAATACTTTTAACATATTTCTATATACGTGTAGGTATAGTAGGTATATACGTGTATATAAATAGGATAAAATACTTTTTTCATATTTATATAAACGTGTAGACAATAATGACTTAGTCACAATTCTTCGTCATTTATCAACTCCAATGAAAATATATTTCTATGTTATTTTGTAATAAGCCTCTGCTTCAATAATTCACTAGAGGGGTATGAACTGTTCAATATGGTGTATTGAATCATAATTGTATATAGTAATGTTGCGAATGTGCAGTTCGAGTACTATGTAGAATATTGATAGGCTCCCCGTCGGAGCAAGCGGTGATGTCACGTAGGTACTTTCTCCTGCGCACGGTCGCTGCCGTGTGCAACAGAAAGCTAAAGCACTATAGCGTATTTATATATCAGAAACGAGAACTCTCTACTATTGAAATTAATTGATAACTACGTTACCTTCAGTATCCATAAATTTGTTATATTGATTTTTTTTACGCTTGCATATATTTTTAAGCTCAAGCGTGAAGTTGGCATAATAATCCTGAAAATATGACTTTTAACCGTAAAGCGTGATGTGACTTATCACTATAGGTACTTAAGTTCAGAAAAACTCATTGGTAGTCCGGATTCGAACTTGCAATATTCTTGTTGCAGGCAACTGCTCGGACCATTCGGCCATTACGGTTATTTTAATATTTAGCAAACCTAGACATTCAGTCACGTGATAGTACCAAGGAGACAATGTGACGTCACTCCGTGTGATCGCTGATATTGTTGGTTGTTGCTGTCATTCCAGTAGCACAGAACAAGTGACTTGGTATTTTATTCGTAATTTTTATCAAATAAATACAGTTTTTCTCTGATTCCAATGAATTATACTCGTTTGTTTTAATATAATTATTATATAGGTATATAAAAAAAGTTGTATATTTTTTAATTAACTAAAAATAATTTAATATAATTAATATAAAAGAAAACGAGAATAATTAAAAGAAATCAGGATTAAGCAAAGCAAACGGCGGTTATTTGCCCAAAATTTACACAGTTATGCTAGGCGTTTTTTGGAATCAACGTTGAATTTTGCTCATCGTAATTCCGTAATGTTTAAACTTTTTTTGTTAAAAGTATGTATGTGTATACATGTAGTAGGTAGTACAAAACGGAAAAATCATAAGTTACAAGAACAGTACTTGTAACACGATTTTTAATTATTAAATAAATTAACAACTGTCATTGAAGTAAATTTGCAAACGCAATATGGATTATGGGAAATCATAAAGCGGCTTGCATTGCAAGTATGGTAGGTATTCGATTTGTAAGTTTCGGCATCCATATCACAAATAGTGGTGCATAGATACAGGCTTGTTAATGATGAGTTATCTATCCAAATGTTGGTATTATAAACAAACTGAGGGCCGAGAAACAATGGTGCGCGGGCGCATTGTCTCGTGCAGGATGTCCGAGACCATTGTACCGCGCAAACAACACACAACGGGATAAATAAAGTTCTTGTTTCACGTATTGCATTTTATGCTAAATTGTGCGTGAGCACTCTATTCGAACTACTGACCTATTGTAATGAATAACGGTATATTTGGCTGAATTGGCAATAAAAAATTAAAATTGAGCGATAGATAAGATTTTTTAGGATCCTGGACGTTGTTCTGTTGTTTTATTATTCTTTTTGTACTGTAGCATACTGGTAGACGTCATTCAAGTTTAGAAAATATCCAGACCCAAAGTAGTTGCAGAATGTGAAGCAGACGGGCGAGAATAATACAATAATGAGTAATAATTTTAGCTCATGAATGGATGTTATTACATCGTCTCCAAACAATTTATCAATGCATCTTTGACATTGCAATGTTAATAAAAAATACAATAGATTATTATTTTACAAAAGCAAAGTGAGTAGTGATCATACATCTTATCCGTTTGTTTTTAGACAATTTAATTAAGATACGGATATTGGAGAAATCGTAAGAGTAACTGACGGATGGCACCTCTCTAGAGCCTAGGCGACCAGGATCGCGAAGTCACGACATCGTCAGACCATTAGCTTGGTGGTCTTTATGTTTATTTTTTTATTACCCTATATTTATTACCATTAAAATGTATCGTGTGTAAATATGGAACAATACATACGTTTATTAAAATAATGTGTTTTTTAATATTATGTGGATATTACGACAAATTGTCGTAATTATTACTTTCACTGTAACGTATAAGGCGTACTAAATTGATACACAAGTTATACAATTTAGTAAATTTGATCTGGGTCGTTGATTTACAGTTCACGCTTGTGAAATCAGAAGCAAAGTAAACTTTTCAATAATTGTGAATTTCGTTTGCGTAAAGTTTTATCTCACTAAAGAGAAAGTTGCCTTATCTAAACTGCCATAATTGAAATCCGATTTGCACAAAACTTTTAGGTACCTTTTTAATTGCGATAAATTCATTTTCTCCTTCATTCTTACTCGTTTAGTTACTCGTGATTTGGAAGGAGGGTATATTAAGATTTTTTTTAATTACAATGTGTATAGAG
The DNA here is from genome assembly GCA_016069955.1 of Drepana arcuata. Taxonomy (NCBI): domain Eukaryota; kingdom Metazoa; phylum Arthropoda; class Insecta; order Lepidoptera; family Drepanidae; genus Drepana; species Drepana arcuata. Next base: position 65,211 of record JACCPG010000360.1, read on the forward strand.
ACTTAGAAAACGTGATGTCATGGTGATGCAGCGATAAAAGTGACTTCCCAATTCAATACAGCACTTGGCAAAATACATAGATATGGTTTATTTCTGTTTCCATAAAAAATATACATAAAGAAAATTAAAACGACTGTTTGTCATATTTGTGTTTTTTAAGTAACATATGTGCTTACAAGTATATTTTGTCTACATAGCTATTTATTCCGGCTAATGTATGAACAGGCTGGAACGACTTTGACATTCTTTTAAAGATCATTGCTGTTATAAGGAGTCTAAGGTTAGATTTTAGAATAAGAATTAGTTAGACGCGTACAAATATTAACATTAACTCTACACGGGTGAAACAGCGGGTCACAGCTTCTACCTAAGAAGTCGTTAATTCATTTAGCTTTGTAATATCGGTGATATTTTACGAAGTGACACATTAGACACATGGTCATCACATTTTGATATATTCACACAAATGGTGTGCAATCAGACTATATACAGAGATAATATTCTAAGCCAATGTTGAATGCGAATGAGCTTACTTGTCCACATTGGGCAATCTCACTGGTTCACTAGAGGTCACTGCGCCCAGAGAGAGCTTCATCGATGAAGTTGATCTCTTCACCTTAAATGTTACATCGTCGTTATCCTCCTTATTGTTAAATATATGATGCTTTCTCAATGTCCCACGCATGTATATGGGTGAAAGTGCTCCAAATATCGACTGAATGAATACTACTTTTCCAAATCACGACAGAGAATGATCTTCGTCGTTAAGATTATATATGAGCATAACATTTGTTACTTGAATTGGCGGCTGTCATTATGCATGATTGTGTTGAGATTGAAAGCTCTAATCAAATAAAGATCCAATTGAATTTGAAACTTCTATGTCTGTTTTTTTATCTTTTGATTTGATAGAGCATGGAGTACAAGTTCTCGTAAAATTTGCCGTTAGAGATAAATTAGAAGTATAACCTAGTACTATGGCGATACATGTATAACAATAAAATTTGATTTAATAATCGAGAGGAAACCTGCATACGTTTGAGAAGAAATTCAAAGTCTTATGTATAGTCGTGCTTGAGTAACGGCGATGGACTCGCCATCTGTCACGTTGGCACCTAATATACCTCTGGCGGAAAGTGGGTGTGTGGGTATTACCTATACACCTCTGCCTACCCTTTCGGGGACCCTCGTGGGAAGGCGTGAGGATATATAATAGTTGTGTAAAACAGGGACTATATTTGTAATATTAGGTTATGAAATAAACATTCGTTATCTTTAAGAACTTTAATTAGATCTGAACCCTAATATAGCGCCATCGTTTTGGCCTTTTATAGTAATGCAATTCAGTTAGTTGAGGTTCATATAAATCCACAAATGCACCAAGACATATTGTTTAGACGCTGTCACGTCATATATTCTAGTATTAGTCAAATTGTGTCTATATCATTTTCATTATTATTATTGTCATATACGTTTGAGTACCCTATTATAATACTATTTGCAGAAAATCGACGACGTAAGAGCCGATTCGCCGACCTCAGCCAGTGACGAGAGCTCTGAATCGGACAGCTCGGCGGAGGAAGAAGATGAGCTGGACGCAGCACGTTCAGTTTTCAAAATGCCAATTCAGTTCGATCTCGACGATCTCGCAGGCGCTTTCCTTGCTAACAACCAAAAGTGAGTGGGCAAATGTATTTTATATTTTAGGGCTGGATCCGTTGCATTTCCATTGTCAAGGAACAAAGCTTTAGCTCCATGCTCAAATCGTTTACTGTGAATATTACCTAAGCCTCTAAATAAGTGAAAGTTTTCTTATTTGTCTTGAGTTGGATTGACTGCATAATTGTTTATTATTGCTCGTCTATTGGCTGTATAACCAGTCATTTTAGTGTCATTAAGCACTTTAATAATCAGTTATGACTTAATAATGGTGATAATACCATGCACTTTTCTGAGTTAATATAGCTTTACTGCGAAAGCGTTGGGTTTGTTTTATTCACGTACCTCAGCTTAAATAATTCTGTATATAATATTTTTTTATGAAGATATTTTACTAAGTATAAGTAGTTTTTAGTGAACTTGATTGTCTGATAAATTTAATAACATACACACGTTAATAGTATTGAAAGACGAAACGTGAACTAACGTAACTTGTTCTTCAATCAGATTATTCAGTCCAATATGATGAACATCGTAACAAACCAAAAATCTAAAAATATACTTGCAGGCCATGTAATTTTCAAGGAATTATATTATATATTTTCATTTCCAAAATAATATCGTGCTAACTATAGCCATGGTTACTGCACAGTTTTATACATAATCTAGCTTGGATATTTGATATAATTTTATATGATATAATTTATATCATAGATCATAGGAAACAAAATATATTTTGGTTAGAATGGATTATGCCAACGATAATTACGCAATTGTATTACCTACTTTGGGAAACCCACATCGGACAAATTGAGCATCTAAAACATGATTAAAATCAGATAACTGCGAAGTTTGTTGAGTCGAAATGATGACAATGGCGTCCGTAATGACGGTGCGGGCAGTCAAGGTGGTTTTTTATTGTGTTACAAACAGAAAAATACCGTCTGAACTTATGTGTTTGCTAGGTTATTCTCTTTTTTACTTTTTTCGCTTAGGCTATTGACTAATAAGCTGCTTGTCTTAAGCCCTTGAAACATTGTTTTTGAACAAATTAGACACATTTATTAAACTTAGGATAGTTTCTTTACGCCTACCCTTTGGGGACTAAGGGAAGTACACCTCTGCCTGCCCCTTCCGGTACCCTTTAGTTCCCACAGTAGCACCCCTTTTTTGCCGGAGATACCTATGTTTATGGGCCAAATAGGTTTCGCCTAAAAACGTCATTTATAAGAATTCTAAGTAAATAATATCTGATATAAATAATAATAATAATAATAATATCCTCACGCCTTCCCACAAGGGTCCCCGAAGGGGTAGGCAGAGGTGTATAGGTAATACCCACACACCCACTTTCCGCCAGAGGTATATTAGGTGCCAACGTGACAGATGGCGAGTATATCTGATATAGTTCATTAACATTGTACGATCCAAAAATAATTACCTCACGAGGAATTAAATTATCACGCGAAAAGTACAGACCTACCTATAAACAAGATTACAAACTCGTTTTTACTTTTATAAAACCTATACATAGATATGTAAACAGTTACGGCGAAGTTCGAATTTGTGGTTAAGTAAGATTCGAGCTAGGAAATGGATATAGTTCCGCTATTATTTAATGCAATGTATTCCTGCTGCAGGGGCCGCATGAACTGCGTGGTGGAGCGCCGCAACGAGGACCCAATGGAGAGGCGATTCCCCTTCAATATCCTCGGATCCTTCGCCCCCCGCAGTGCACACGCAGAGCGCATCGCCATCATCTGCCACGGTGGAGATGAGCCTAGGTCTGTTCCTCAGCTTCAATTACCAGCCCTGCTCACCAGCCGTCATTTTTTTATGGATATCTTATACTTGAGCTCGAAATGAGAAACCTGACCGTACCAATGAGTCGAAAGCATCGATAGGAAACTTGAATTCGATTGAGAAGAAATGCTTAAACTTATGTATGCATGTATAGTCGTGCTTGAGAAACGTCGATGGACTCGACAGCTGTCATGTTGGCACCGGGGATAAATGGCTGTGTGGTTCTTACCTACACACCTGATATATGCATATAATATATGAATTACGACCGTCTGGTCTAGTGGTTAGAGCTCCTGACTGCGAAACTTGAGGTCGCGGGTTCGAATCCCGCTGAGGACAGATATTTGTGTGATGAACACGAGTATTTGTACCTTAGTCTTGGATGTCTTATGTCTTTATGATATCTATCTATATAAGTAAATATATCGTTGTCTAGTTACCATAACACAAGCTTTGCTTAATTTGGGACTAGGTCAATTTGTGTGGAATTGTCCCAGGTATTTATTTATTTGACATTGTATACTAATCATGAGAATACATTTGCATACAGTTCAATTCGGCACATTGAAAAGTTAACTGCATAAGAACTGTTTTGTAACCTCATTTGCATTTTATGAATTACTCTTTGCAAGTTGAGGCTTGATAATGGTCAGGGATTGTAACAATAATTTGCTATGCAAGAGTCGCCGTCGCCGTCGCAAGCAACTGTTTGAAGTTAAATTTCTTTCAAAGTGAAACCGTATGCAAATATTTCAACACGGACAGATATTATAGCTCGCTGTATTACAGACGAATATTTTACCAGAACTTAGCAATTCGCCTTACATACATTAACAATAGTATGGTGATTAAAATTCTTGAATTGAAACCGATGGAAAAATGTTTATCGTGTCTAATTTGCTCATGCATTCATAATTTATGTACGTTGCTGAAATGTTCCATATAATATCGAAATAAACATTTCATACGTATCTTCTAACTGATTCCTGAAAACAAATTTCTCATAAATACCCACCTATATATTTTTATATACCTTAATAAGGAATCACACCTTTCCACAAAGGGATAGGCAGAGGTGGAAAAGCACCCTCTTTGCGCTAAAGATATTTTTAGGTGCCAAATTGCAATCATTGCGTTATTGGCGTGTACATGAACCAATTTTTTTTTATTTTTTTTTAATTTATTGGGATCACCAACAATTGTTACATTAATACATACATAAGCCACAAATGTCAATAAAGATGAGAGATATAAAGATAATAATCAATAATTTACCGTTCAAACTCTGCCATACATGTACATCATGGTCTTGTTATAAGATCTTTAAGTAGACAAATCGACCTTTGAATGTACACTAAGGATCCTCTGGCGCGAGTAGATAATTCCAGAGGTAGGTTCTTGGTGTTTTCATTCATCGTAAAACTCATGGTTTGACTAAACACTGAATTTATATACAGAAAAACTCATTAGTACGGACCGGTAGTTTCAATTTGCATATCCAGACATTACAGAACACTACGAACCATGCTAGGCGGCATTTGATATGTTTATGTATGTATGTACTATATTACTGTAGTATTTATTATTAGTATTTATTCGCTGGAAAATAAATTTCTTTTACTTCGTGAAATATTAAATAAACATATATATTTAAGACATCTTTGAGCGTTAGCTCTGCGTTACTGTTAAGTAGCGCCAAAAGTCGCAGCTATTTCGCTGTAATATAATATTATATCGCATTTAGTAGTGTCTAATTTCATAATAATAACACTTCTTTCTAATAAAATTTTACAGTAACATTTATATCAGGCCCCCATTTTAGGCTTTGACGGTCTCGCGGGAGAGGATCCATTTTATTTGCATTCATTTCTTTCTTGACTTTCCGACATTAATTTTAATTTGATAGTCTTACTCGAGGTCGGTTGCTGCTAACTACAGATTCTATACGTGATTTAATTTATTTTGAATGTGATTTCAGTTCTGAGAGCTTGTGATCACTAGGCTCAGTAATAAGACTACTTGTGTATCTTGAACAATTATTCTCATAATAGGTATATATTAATTAGAACATTAGAAATACTATTTACTCCAAGTGATTAGATGCCTGTGTGCGTTAGTCTTAAAAGAGGTCATGAAATAGTGGTTATAAATATAGGAATTTCTCCGTAGCAACACAATATCTTATCTCTATGTATACAAATGAATTTTTGTTTGTCCTTTATAGAATCGTAAACGGCTTGACCGTTTTTAATGAAATTTTCCGTGTTTCTTCAGCTGGAGTCGAGAATGGTTTCAGATTCACAATTAGACCCTGGGCGGGACAACTAGTTAACTATAATAAGAGTTTGAATATGTTTGGCTAATCTATTAGGGACATTTGATAATAATTTAATATTAATTGTTGTATTATAGAGGTGTCCCGCGATGAATTTTAACATTCATATAGAGATTAAATTGACAATAAAATATAGCCTAGGTTAATGTGGAATGATGTATCTTTCCACAAGAACAATAATGTTTAAATCGGTTAGGTTAGTAGTTTTTGAGTAAATAACTTACATGTATATTTATAAACAACTTACATTTAATCATCTGATGAATATAGTAGAATATATATAATATAGATTTACTAAAGAGTTATTTAAGACTAGGGAGAACGGGTGCGTTACTCTCACTGCGTACTTTGTGAGGGACTCAAATCAATGATATGTACCTCTTTATATTTCATATATGCTTCTGCTTGCATCGTCCTGTATTTTTATATACTTAAAATCAACTCTTTCTATATCTTATCTATCCTACGGTTACCACTCATCAGATACTACGCTACTTCTAATGTATATAAGTGGAATATTCAGAAATGTACCAGGTTGCATCAAGGTAATAATATGATATTTGTTGTTGTAACAGGCCAATGAACGGATTCCCTGAGCCCCAGTCGCAGGTCTTCGCATTCCCACTGACAGGCCCAGTGCGTCTGCCACTACGCCCTCAGCCTGAGCGTCCCGCGCCACCACAGCTCGCGCCTGAAGCAAGGATGCCCTTCGCTCCCATGTCTCACCGCTCTGCCCCCTTCCCACTACCGGTGAGTTGCTTATTATTCTTATGTACATTAGAGAATAAAGACGATGATGCCGGGAGGATTTTTTTATCCTACAAAAGTTTCAAACTAGCATACAGCCCGCCTGATGATAATAACGTGTGCGTTAGCGAATAGGTATATGCTTAATGGAGTTGAGAACAGGTCAGTCAGCAAATGGAGTCTCTACCATGTGGAGTTCTGGGAAAATTACTCACTGTAAGAATACGACTCTACCCAGAAACAATGCCATTTGGCTCCTACTTCTAAAATGTGGTTGGTATTGCCCCAGTCGGACAGCACCAATTCTGAATGTTTTGTAGAGCTTTGACCCGTTAAGTAATTAAAGTACTGAAGTTCTTCTTGAGTGTTTGACTCAAATAGACCATAAAATTACAAGAATACATTGTATTCACGTATTGGCAGAGGAGCCGAATGAGGGATTTGCCGAGGATGATCCTTCATTTTAAGTGTGTTGCCAAACATCGACAAAGTTTAAGTGGTTCTCGAAGTACATCATGCTTGTATAGGGCTACTGGCAAATTTATGAATGCAAATTTGGCAGTACGTGCTGGTAGACGTGAACCGCGATTCTGGAATGCCGTTGGTAGCTGTAGTAGTTGTCTGCAACACAAAAGTGAATGCAAGTTTGAATCCCGTCTGCACCAATGAGTTTTTCTGAACTTAAGTACCTACAGTGTTTAATCACACCACGAGCTTTACGGTGAAGGAAAACATCGTGAGGATAACTGCATACGATTAATAAGAAATTCAAAGGCGTATGTATAGTCGTGCTTGAGTAATGGTGATGGACTCGCCATCTGTCACGTTGGCACCTAAAATATATCTCTGGCGGAAAGTGGGTATGTAGGTACTACCTATAAACCTCTGCCTACCCCTAGGAATGCATGAGGATATTATTTATAATTTTATATATGATATGTATATAAAATTAGATTCTATCTAGGTACATGTAGGTATAACTTTATCGTGACAGCAGATATTAATGAGAAACTAAGTAAAAAAAAAATCTATTAAAATGTATTTTTTTTTATTTTAATTATCTTCCTTCCATTGTGCCCTGTCACATATTTGAGCTACTATCCTATTTTCTGAAACAGCCTGTTTATATCTAGCGTTCCGCCCTAGCTTCGTCCGGTATAACATATTACGTATCAGTAAATTGCAAACAAATTATATACTTAAACTTTCCTCATGAAATACTGTGTTTACTGGCGAAAACTGCATGAAAATCCGTTCAGTAGTTTTTAATTTATCGCGAAGAGACATACAGAGAGAGATATGGACACAGTATAACTTTCTGAACACAGAGTGGCAACGCGCAAGTAATACTTATGGTAATTTATGTTAATTTGGACAATAAATAAATAAAACAAAAAAACATATAAGTAATAATAAATAAGGTTAATTATAAATGTATCACCGAAAAGGAGATGGCCTTCTTTCTGCGTATGCCAGACACTCATTTCAAAATCACCTTCCATTCACTTGCCAGCACATCACATTCAGGAGTGTGAGTTGTGTTCAAGTGTACTTGAATCAGGTCCATATATGATAGGTAACTAATTATATTTTTTACCTACACCTGTAACGTCTTATGTAGGTAAACCGTCTATTATTGGTATTCGAATAGTACTTAAAATATCATAATAGTTGGTGTATTATACCTTTGCCTACCCATTTGTAATAATTAAAGTTAGCTCTTTCTACGGTTGTTGTTGTCAAAATCTACCGTAAGAATTTAATTTATATGAGTGAGAACAGGTTGGGGATACTTAAGGAATTCTACTTTATAACAACATACAACATCTTAAACACAGGTTACATACAACATACACCAAGGTAGCCGATAAAGCAATGACTGACACTCTCTTTTCAAAACATCGCTATCGATTCAACCAATAAATTGTGAAAAGGGGATTTTCGAATTGGTCGTATTATTGCATGAATATCGGTGTTTTGGTTTTGTATGCTTTGTACGATGACCCGTTACCCCGTTACCCGTACCCGCTAGAACACGTTATTCTAGGCCTAACATGTACTATGTTCCTTAATGATTATGTAAATAAACTATTAACGTATAAAATTTACATGCTGGAAGGACATAAGAATAAAATTCTATGATAAAATGATTACGTTACTTGATCGCGCCAAGAATATCAATCAAATGTAATCGTTTCCGTAAATAAATGTTACATCTATGCAAGCTGTAGACATTGGAAATAGCCTTGTAATAAAATATACAAAACTTAGTCTACGAGCTTCATAGTAAAAAAAAACTGCATACTAGAAATTCAAAGATGTATAGTCTCTCACACTATAGTAACTCACACGAGTATGTATCGTATATCGTACCGAGACCGTACGGGATAGGCAGAGAGTATAGGAAGCGCCAGTTCTCTCTAGACTGACATCCTCTTTCGCTTGGTCCACATTCATCAGTCTCTTCATACATGCTCGTCGTTGTAGATAGATTAGATTTTAGACCGTAATTACTTATATCGTGATGTAGCACTTAATAAAATAGAAAATCATCATCATTGAATCATCAATCAAAAAAGTATGATACATCTGCTTTCTATTTGTCAGATACATGCCATCAGATTGTAATGTGCAATATAAGAAGCATAAATAAACCACATTACTTGGCTGAATAACAAAAACAAATACATGAAGTGTCCATTGTTGAGAGAATTTACATTTTCGAAATTTGTTTTAAATATAAATGCCTAAGTGTTAGCCAGCGTTATTTGTGTTTTACTTCAAATATATATGTATATTCAAGGTGTTTGCAGGCCGATATTTCCGTATCAGTTATTTGGATAAGGTTACATTGTGATCGATTTATTGAATATGTGCAGCATTCATTCAATTTGCCGCAATATACAATTCCTAGTATGATTGAAATACATACCTACCTGTATATCATCTTATCCACTAACAAGTTCGAATGTTGGAAGATTAACAGAAAGACCACATAATGTACATGGGCCCTTAATCTATTTTCATGACCATCAATATCGCTTTTCAAGGACTCTTTCTAACATGCACAGCTTTGCCCTTCCCGCCAGGATTCTGAAGAGGCTACGAAACTGCAACGGACGAGTGATATACACTTTAGGTATTCAGACTTGCCAACAGGCGTTCCAGATGCTTGTGATTGCGATTTGAGCCTTTTAACTCCCCCTTGTAAGCGTTACACCGAGGACAGTAAGGAGCCGTGCGCAATTTTCCAATCCATAAACAGGTCGCATGAGTATAGCGTTAACATTTACCATGCTCCAATTCACATTTGACACGGTCACCTCCATAAAAGTTTACTATCAAAGCAATAAAGCACTAAGGATAAACATTTACATCTATGGTGATGTGTAATGGTTATTTAATTGCTTATCTTTATTGCGTTCCCACGGAATAATTATGAAAGTAAACAATAATATTTCTTTCTAGTTTGTAGTTGATGATTTCATTGCAACATACCATTTACCTATAAATCATATACGTTAAATATATAATAATATAATATATCCTCACGCCTTCCCACAAGGGTCCCCGAAGGGGTAGGCAGAGGTGTATAGGTAATACCCACACACCCACTTTCCGCCAGAGGTATATTAGGTGCCAACGTGACACATGGCGAGTCCATCGCCGTTACTCAAGCACGACTATACATACGCCTTTGAATTTCTTCTCAGACGCAGAGATGCAGGTTTCCTCTCGATGTTTTCCTTCACCGTTTACGTTACGTTTTACGTTAAATATTTATATAATAATAGTTGATACCCTTTTTTAAAGATAAACTCTTTATGTTTATTATATAGTCTAAAGTAAGAGTCAGTTCTTACTGCCCTTAGATAGGTACCTATGTGAGAGTATGTATGGATATGTATGCCTACAAATAATACATACTCTCACATAGGTACCTCATATAGTGACACAACTGTGTATGCTTTAAAATACTATTGTATACTTATTTTAGAGCAAAAATACATATTTGAGGTTGTAACTTTGGAGGTAATCTTTAATAATATAAGGTTTATAAAGGCAAGCCAGTAATATTGTGGCCGGGATGTCGCCCCCCTGTGCTCGCCTCGTGTACCAAACACAAAGTAAAAGCGAATGCAGCCTTTTAACTGTGCAGGTAGCTAGCTGCCTAAGTAACGCGGTGCTATTCTTTGACAAATGCCGGCTCTCCAAGCGACAGTAACCCTGTGTGAAACATAATATAGTTCATGTGAGCTGTGTCCACTGCTTCGACAGCTTCCGTTAAGATAAAGGGATAATACTTACTCCGAAAGTTCAATATAAATATTTCAGATATAATAATATATACTCACGCCTTCCCACAAGGGGCCACGAAGCAGTAAGCAGAGGTATATAGGTAGTACCCAAAACTTACAGAGCCAGAGATATATTAACAGCCAGAGGTATATTTAAGGTGCCAAAGTGACAGACGGCAAGTCCAGCGCCGTTATTCAAGTACGACTATACACACGCCTTTGAATTCCTTCTCATGCAGGTTTCCTATCGATGTTTTCTTTCAAAATTTTAACTTTATATTTTTATAATATTAGTACAAAGGTATATAGATATATTATAAAAATAAACACACTCCCATCCAAAGGGATGGGAGTGTGTTTCATATTGTCCTTCCTAATATTGGAATTATATTCATCCAATAATAAAATTATATTCATTCAATAGCAAAGAAGCCGTGGTGGCCGAGTGGTTCGAGCAGTTGCCTGCGACGCAAAGGTCGCAAGTTCGAATCCCGACTGTACCAATGAGTTTTTTCTGAACTTAAGTACAGTGATTAGTCACACCACGAGCTTTACGGCGAAGGAAAACATCGAGAGGAAACCTGCATACGTCTGAGAAGAAATTCAAAGGCGAATGTAGGTATAGTCGTGCTTGAGTAACGGCGATGGACTCGCCATCTGTCACGTTGGCACCTAATATACCTCTGGCGGAAAGTAGATGTGTGGGTATTACCTATACACCTCTGCCTACCCCTTCGGGGACCCTTGTGGGAAGGCGTGAGGATATAAAAAAAAAATAATGAACACCTAAGTATAATAACTTATGTTTTTATCAAACTTCAAACCTAGTTATATATGTATAAAGCTATGTTATGATAGTTGACGTCCATAACCATTGGTTAGGGCCAGAGTACTAATAACCTTGCGTAGGTATTTCGTAATGAGGTCGGTATTTAAAATTCAAAATGCCTACCATTACTGCTGTATATAAGACTACTATTGAAACTAGACGAATGTAAAAACTAGCCTTAGCCTTAGCCATAAGAAGTTTTTTTATAATATCTTTCACCTACGTACGTAAATATATCATACATCTCTCATCACTCATTATCCGTTCACTACCATTCACACAAACATTCACTATCGTACTGAATATAAATTGTACTCTAGTTTAATATAGTAATACTTAAATACCCGTTGTACTTGCTACAAATACAATATCGTATTAAGCTGTAAGTAAGTAGCTCAAGATAAGTTATATAGCAATAACTTTATTTTTGTATTATTTGTACATCATTCTCCTCAGATATAATATTCTTCAAAAGGAAGCTTATTCAATGAACGATTTATGCGAGGCGAGTAAAACCCGCCAATATGCGGGAATAATCCTTTTATAAAACAACTAGCTTCTGCCAGCTATTTTGTATGCAAAGAAGTCAGAAGAAAACAACAAACAATTGGTACCATATTCGGTACGGTGTTTGCGAGGATAGGGATATCAGAGCATCACCTAGACGTCAAATCTCCAGATTAATTATAATATATCTAAGGATCGTCTTCATACTAGAATCACATGAGTTTACCTTTGTTGCGGAGCTAGATTTAGCTTTGATCCTAGACTCGTTGCTTGGTTGGATTATAAATTAATCAAAATTCTACATCAAATTTTCTGTAAGACTGACAAAAAGGGTATTCTAGAATCTCTATTATATTATTCAGTCTAATTTAGGGAAACGACCGTGGTTAACTACCCCCGTCCCAAGGCTAGATACGTAAATAAGCAAGCAGTACCTAGCTCGATTATACCACGCTATACTTCGTTTATGCCGCGCTGAGCTTAATTCGCGCGCCATTGTCTTTCTGCCGTTAACCCGTCCGATGGGTTAATTAAGTGCTCTCCGCCAAGGTACGGATGACGAACGTAACATTTAGGGTTTCATATAGTAATATAACATTCAGTCAATATAATTTTCTTCTACAACACTCCTGAAATCTGCTACATGGTATTATGTATATTCATGTCAACCTCTATTGTTTTAGAAGATATATGTAGGAGCCAATGTGACAGATAGTGAATCCGTGATCTCAAGAGCATACATAAAACTGGTGGTGGGATAAATCCCTGAATATTAGTTGAAAAATAACTATCGGGTCCCGAAATTATACAGCCATCATGGTACTTTTATACAAATAAAATATATGAAAAATAAGATATAAGCAACATAAAGGCCCAACAGAGATAGAAAATGGTTTAATACTAATACTGTCTTTTATGTGCGTCGGTGGCACGTTAATAAAGAGCGGGTGCTCTTCTCTTCATCTTTTGAATTCGCTTATTGAAGGTATACAGAGGCATTCGTTCGATGACGTTGTGAGACTTAGTTGCATTTTATAATCTTGAATTCTGAAAAGAAATCGCTTAAATTCAGGGTCGGTCGGTCATTGCACCCACCACGTGACAGGCTCTTGCACCCGCACATGGGCTTATGCAATCACGTTCTGGTTTTAAACAACACTGATTTATCCTTTCATTTATCCAATGCAAGGACCACATAAATATATACACGAGCCAACATATAAATACTAATAGGTTTCCCGCCTGATTTGTATTTAGAATAGTGTTCTCTTGTTAGTAGTGATCAAATATTAGGTTTCCTCGTTAAGTGAGTGGTCCAGCCATTTCTATAACATGGGATGCTTTGAAGATACACGAGATACATTAAATCGAGCCTCCAACACGACTATTCAACGTGGATGTTAATGGTTTCTAACGGAATTGATTGTTCTAGAGATAATTGATACTCACTCATATGTTAAGATACTTGGGTATTCTATTGGGTATATACACTAGTATTATAAAAAAAGACTGATTTTATTGTTTGTAAGTATTCTCTTTAACGTATGAAAAGCTAAATTATTCCGGAGTAACATGATTTAACTTTATGTATATCACTAGGTGGCAAACAAGCTCGCCTGATGGTAAGCGGTCACACCACCGCGGTTGCGACACCAGGGCTATCACTCGCGTGATGCCGATCCAAATAAAATAATGATATATTTATAATAATAGTATATAATAATCATATATCCTCACGCTTTCCCACAAGGGTCCCCGAAGGGGTAGGCAGTTGCTGTTGCCAGGCAGCAACTGCACTTACATTAGTTTATCACGGCTTAACGGCAGAGGAACATCGTGTGGGGAGACGGCATGTGCTATTAAGGCAAGGCAAGTAGTATTTGTGAAACGGCGGCTCGCCATCTCCCACGTTACGCCAAAATATCTCTCCATCTAAAACAGGGTAACACAACTTCGTTTCGTTTCGTGACGTTTTTTAGAAAGGTATAAAAGAATAAATTAAATGTAACCGATTTCATTAAGTAACGAAACTGATAATTGTTAAAATGTTGATGGGTCTTTACAAAAACGTGTAAGAATTTGAATCAAGACCTTACTTTTTTGTTTTTTTATATGTTACGAACGTAACGAAGAATATCTGAGGCAAGCCAGAATTAATTGGTAAGGTTTTGCAGGCACCTCCCTAAACTCGTAATCAAAACTTGAGCAGAGCGTGGATATAGAAATTTACTGTAAACAAGTTTCACAAATTATGCATTGGTGTCTTTGAAATTGAAACTGGAGTTTTTGGGGTGGTGGGGTCGTATCGTAGGTATCGACACATTTTTATCATTGCTTGTTCGCAGCCATGAAATTAAGCGTTAGCTTATTGATGCCAATTTATGCAATCGATCTCCATAGTGTTTATAATTTTTATTCACAATCATTTCATTGATTTAAATCAACATGTATCAGAAAGCTTTTACTATTTTAACGAATGTCATCGTTAGTACAGTATTTTTAGTTTGACGTTAGTTTTGCGTGCAATTTGTTCCTGATGCTAGTAGTAGTATTATTATTTATTTAATTTTATTGATTAAATAAATAATAATACTACCGCCGTGGTGGCCGAGTGGTTCGAGCAGTTGCCTGCGACGCAAAGGTCGCAAGTTCGAATCCCAACTGTACCAATGAGTTTTTCTGAACTTAAGTACAGTGATTAGTCACACCACGAGCTTTACGGTGAAGGAAAACATCGAGAGGAAACCTGCATACGTCTGAGAAGAAATTCAAAGGTGTATGTATAGTCGTGCTTGACTAACGGCGATGGACTCGCCATCTGTCACGTCGGCACCTAATATACCTCTGCGGAAAGTGGGTGTGTGGGTATTACCTATACACCTCTGCCTACCCCTTCGGGGACCCTTGTGGGAAGGCGTGAGGATATATTATATTTATATTATTATATAATTTTATTGAATTATATTTTCTTCAGTAGCGCCCATACAACTCTGCTTACCTGTTTGAGGACCTTTGTGGGAAGGCGTGATATCTTTATGTTTAATAGACTTTTAATAACGTTATCAATGAATCGTCAAGCTATATAACGCGAGGTTCTCCTTAGAGGCAGGCGTAACTACAACCAATTGCTAGACATATTTTATAATAGATAAGAGCAGAGAGAGGATTTGAGCAGGTAAATTTCGAGTCTGTCACTGTCTTTCAGACACTAAATAAATAACGCATTTGAATTTTCCCACAGGAGAAATAATGTAGTTTAAATGTATGTGTCACCACGAGGTTTTCCAATCCATAATGTATGACACAAATGTTCAAATCACTGCGACTATGTTCAGATAAATTAGTTATTATTGGCACAAAGAGCAAGGTTTGAACCGTACAGGTTCAAACCTTGCTCTTCATCGTTGTCGGAGAAGAGAAGCGGGAAAGGGTCAAGGGACTTATCATTTTATTTTCATATATATTTTCATATATACATACTACATATTATACTCACATCTAATATTAAGCACGACGTTATATACCTGCTCATCGACATATTATACGTGAACCTCTGCTAAATGTGTATGTCATGCGTGTGTTCGAATTTTATTTATATTTGATCATAACTGACGTAGATGCCAATGTGTGGTTAAAAGTAGGTTAAAGTTAGCCAGCGGTGACACCTGTGCGCGATGTATGTATGTAATGGAGGAAAATACACTGTCATTACTCATTTAAGGGCTAGAACACTTTTACATCATGAGTAAGGTATTTGGTGAACGTTGTCGGTTGAACATTCTTTCCACGCATTAATGGGGTTCATATTGACAATAAGTGATTAATATTACCCACTAATATAACCACTTATAATTATTCTGCTGAATTACTTTGGCAATATAAAATATAAATGTAAATATACATATCCAGATCCTCAAGGGGCCGGCAGAGAGAAAGAGAGAGTAGCGGGCCAGTTCCCATTGATCGATATCTTCATACATGTTCGCCGATTCTTAATAACCTACTCTAATATAAGCTCTAATTGCTTTTATAGCGCGTTAATAGAGCAAGATTGAGAGAGATGTTGACTTCTTTACATTCGATTTGATTACGATTTCCGCGAGCGCCCCGTTTCTAGCAAACATCTTGTTTGGCGATGGGTGGCGGTGGTGTGGAGGGTGGGTGATGGAGGCATTCGGAGGCTTTGGAGTTTGGACACGATGGGCGTGAGCGAACGAAAATAAATGTAAACGTTCCCGATCACAACAAACAATGGGCGACGAGCCGCGCTCTACCCCTGCCTGACCTGCGTTCCGAAATCGTTAGTGTACTGAAACATTTTGTAATTTAGCAGGTTTAAATTTAATGTTTAGTTAAGTTTGGATAAAATCTTACAGATTAACTACGCATAAGAACTTACATACATGCATCACGCCGAGACCCTGGAATTATATTCGTTTACTGGAATATGGAATACTTCATGTTCCATATAAACGAACCCTTGCGCACGTCCCTTTCGAGGATAGAATAAGAATATAACCTTCTCTCCTCTCTAAGTTTTTCCACACATTTATTTCGCTTTGATCACTCGCAATAATTTGTTTGTTTTATAATCACTTCATTCAGGATTCATAAATGAATACGTAAGTACTTATTCTGAGTTTACAAACAAGGATTCGGGTCTATCTGATTCCTATAAAAACTCAGATTTCGCGTTCTGTTTGTATAATGTAGTGTTTCTTTAATGTAAAACATTTATTTTTCAAGAATGTATTTTTGTTTCTTAAATTACTCTCAGGGTTCATACGCTAGAAACGTTCGTATTGCTCGTATTGCCACGGTCGTCGTACCTTACACACGATGACGTGACTAACATCCGATTTTCCACTGAAACACGATTATGAATGTTTATAATATTATTTTGGAAGCAAACGTTGGCCGTGCAGTCTCAAGGTTGTCCGGTTGAGCGCGTATTAGTGTAATAAGCAGTTTCTATGCTCAAAAATTGCATTTAATGTAGTTGTAGTTTTATGCTTGAATTTGCTCTAGTGACCTAATTGACCAGGATTCTACAAGACAGAAATATTAGTTAACCCCAGACTGGTGTCACCATAGTTCATAACAAGATCACGTACTACATCAGATATGTTGAAGCGTTATCAGATATGTTGACTCATATCTCATAGTATTTTAGTTTGATGTCTCGGAGTTAAAAGTTCTGGAAACTTAATTACAATGTAATTTAAAGGTTTCTTCTTATGATTCCATTTGTGTCATATCCAAAACATATGAAGGCAGTTCACATGAGTACAGACTGAACGGACTAAACCAGAAAGATACGTACATTGTTGGTAGGTATGTATAGTAACAAACCACTCCAAGAGGCCACCGTCAATTTATACATACATATTATACATACATCAATAAATTGCAAAGTAGTTCAAGACAGACATGGCGATACCTAAGTGATTTGAAAGCAGAAGTCAATGATCGGGAGCAACACTCGATGTCTCGCTTATACAGCTTGCGAGTACCGGATGGTAACGGTATGAGCTGTGAGGGCACAAGACAATCAGATGTCAGTGGGCCAGGCAGCAAAATGATCACTCATCCCAAACATTAACCTAACTGTATGTGACGTTGACTTTTTACATGTTTGACAGTTCGAGCCGGGCACCTACTTTCATATAACAATGAAAACCAATTTGCTTTTAAATATAATGTTGCTTAGGGTATAAAGAACTGTACTCGATGAATACTACATTACTTGTGAAAGCTATAGAATTGTATTCTTTAAACTGCCACTAAAAGCACTTGGCAGAGCTAGCTAGATATGAGTTTAAGTTTACCTGGAAAGCTTGCACTTGCAATAAGCCTTTTCGGATTTAAAATGAATGTGTGCCTCTCTCGGAACACAGCGGCTCCGTGTTCTCGAATGTTTACACGCACTCTCTCCTTCATGACAACTTTCATTTTGGTAGTTTACATTTTAAATGCAACTTTTCTTGGCAGGAATATTTTTGTATTCAATATACACGAAGTGGATAAAGAACCATAGCACGACCGCTAGTCGTGTGATTCTGTTTAACTTTCCCACTAAGCAAGTATTATGTATTGAAAAAGACGGCTTAATATCTACAAGAAATCTTATCTCGCGTCAATAATAGTTTGATAACGTTTTGCTACTATGCAGTCTTGGTAATTTGTCTTACTTAAACTCAATAAGACGATTTCCAAACTTCTGTGCCGTGGTGGCCGAGTGGTTCGGGCAGTTGCCTGCGACACAAAGATCGCAAGCTCGAATCCCGACTGTACCAATGAGTTTTTCTGAACTAAAGTACAAAAGCGTATAGTAAAGTTCAAAGGCGTATGTATAGTCGTGCTGGAGTAACGGCGATGGACTCGCCATCTGTCACGTTGGCACCTAATATATCTCTGGCGGAAAGTGGGTGTGTGGGTATTACCTATACACC
This sequence comes from Drepana arcuata, assembly GCA_016069955.1. NCBI lineage: Eukaryota > Metazoa > Arthropoda > Insecta > Lepidoptera > Drepanidae > Drepana > Drepana arcuata. Next base: position 83,841 of record JACCPG010000360.1, read on the forward strand.
TCTGCCTACCCCTTCGGGGACCCTTGTGGGAAGGCGTGAGGATATATTATATTATAAACTTTTGTAGATCATACACATCTTACTTACTGTATACGAGTTCGAACTTAACACCAGTGGTAAGGTGGATATATGACGCCGTCAGGCCAAACTAATAATTAACAAAAACAGAATTGTTATTGCTATGTTATGAAATATGTATTTATCAGTCAAAGATATACAAGACATGACTCAGAACTCAGAACCAATCTTGGTTCCCTTTTCCCAATGGAAGTCTCATTCCTTAAGCGAGGCGCAATGTCGATAACTTATTTTTTGTGAAGCATGTAGGTAGTTTCTCGAACCAGTTTTTGCTTGTGAGCACGCAATTTCAAATGTAAAAAATATTGTATACAGCCATTCACCGTGTTGTAATTCAATACCACTTACCACAATATGCTAGTCAGAAAGAAATTGAAGATGATTAACATTTTAGGATACTTGTTCAAAGTGAATCACTTTTGGAAACGTGGATTTCTCAATAAATCGAACTTCTTTAGATATTTAAATAAACCTAGTAAACACATAAATATTAACACAGAGGCATTGTACACCTATGTGACTAATATTACAAAGTAGCATCCAATCACGATATCTGAATCAGCTAAGGTGTACATCGTTTACTCTATATTACTGGTTCGCATTTAAAAGATCGTTTTCCCTTGTGATAAAATAAATATAAAAGCAAACAGATAGGTATAAATAATAGGAGTTTTTATCGCATCGATATAAGTAATTTACTTTATTTTTAATAAACATAATATGTATACCTATCTTCACCTTGGGACGAACACGTACTTTTTTTGTTATACCCAAGCTGTAGGTAGGTAATTTTGACGCCAGACGTCGATACACAAATGTTTTTGCTACAGACAATGCTAAGTAGGTTATGATATGATCCATTTTTAATAAACTAGTACATATATGTGTTCTTCGAAATGATACTTACTTAAGTAAATAAAAACGAAATTGAGAATTGAGCACCCAGCACTTAAAGTCGAATGGGTTAGGTTTAATTTCTAAATATATAATAAAACTGAATAATAAGCAGACAGCATAGGCTTATTCCTCGTCAACAACTTATTCAGATGTAAAATTTCCGAAGCAACAGGCGATATAAACACTAAGCTGGCTGCCGACACTTAAACGTGCATGATATTGCTTCTAAGCACACCACTAAATTGGCAAATACTTCGTAATTTTAATTACCGCTTAGATTTTTTTATATTCGTAATAATTTCACATTTTTTTGTATAAATATGCTAGCTTTAACTAGCATCCGTTCGTTTTGTATGGCAATGTCTATATCATTTTTTTAAATCAGAGGGAACAAACCAATGATGTATTATATATAAACTCATTGGAACAAACGGTTTTATATCGAGCCTTGAAGTAGGCCTTGTAGATATATGTATGTATAATATATATACTTAAGTGAAGTGCAATCACCCCACTGAATAACGTGAAAATTATCAACTTAGTTTCACATTTTATCGCTGGCAAGAAGATTTCGGTTTGCACATGTAGGACGTACATAACTTGTTCGCATCGCAATGATTAAACAACGGTAAATGCGCACATTGGTGGGCAGTGTATTTATTTACACTGCAAATAAATACACAGCAATTGGTACTTAAAATGTTGAATGTAGCTAAAATATTGTTTTATTTATATTATAACAGTCTCGTGGAATATGTTATAGGTAAAAATAATAACGGTTATCCTTATTCTGATATCACGTGCATTATTACCATTAACATTTGAAATGTAATCCTCTTTAAGTCTTTATAGATATTTATTTTATTCAATTATTTTCTTTTATTAGACATCTTGTTGTGGTGTAGTTGATATTCGAACAAGTAATCTTTGTGCTGCAGACAACTACTCGAACCACTTTGCCACCACGGCTGAGCTACTATGGCTTTGATTTCCATAAAACAAGCTTTGCTTAGTTTGAATCCTAAAATTTGTGTGGAATTGTCCCAATATATTGTATTATGACGATCACAGATTACAGATCACAGATGAATTTTTTAGTTAAACTATTTAACATATGTGCATAATATAGAGAGGCCTAAGTTTGATCTTAATACAGTAGTTTATTACACTGCAAGCTATACGGTGGAGAAAAACACCTAAAGAAACCTGCATACGTTTTAGTATAAATTCAATGACGTGTGTTGGCCTGATAGACGGCGATACATTTGGCATCCGTTTAGATAACACTTAAATATATATCTAGTCAAAGGATGGTGTTATTAAACAACTAAGGTGAAGAAGTTAATAAACTAATTCTATTATAGATGAAATAAGGCATTCCGCGAATTCAACCTAACAAATTAACTTGTTGTTATTCGTTACCCAAGCTTGGTGGCCCAAGTCATGACACAGATTGAGCTCACTGTATTTTAAACTCGCATACATTATATTTCATTGTTCCCATTACTTCATGATAGGGTCTAATTACTGTAATTGTCTAAGTGTAAGCCTGTTCGTGCGCGCACGCAAGCTCGCCGCCTGTTTGAGGATCGCTCGCTGAACAGGTGGTCGTAAAAGATGGAAAAATAGTATTTACGTTTACTCATAAAACTGATTCCATAAATCCTTGAAATAAGCTTAAGACAACGTTTAATTAGGGTACAAGTGTTTTTTAATTGTTATCATTGTATTCTAGAAATAATTAACATGCTTTTGATATCTCATACAAAGCCTACTGACCTTGTACTGGACAGAACTTGCACTATAGCGACCTATATACATACGTCATTCGAATATATGTTTAGATAAAATGAAAACCTAGGCTGGTTTCTTACCTGCGACATTTAAAATTAAGTGTAATTGTTATATCTAAATATATACTGCCAACTTCTATTTTATATATGTACGCACTACTGTTTAGCATTCCGGGAAATCAAATTACAAATTAATATGAAGAATCGGACTAAATAACCTGTCACACCATTTTACACGTCCACAATCTAGTATCTCTATCGTCTTCTACACACTCTATCAATTTCACCACCCTTTTAAGTAATGTTTAATAGCAAAAATCCTTTAGTGAACTATAATAGTGATCACAAGTTTTTATAAATATTATTAGTTTTGTTAATAAATTTATGTAGATATATAGATAATTCATATAATAAAAAACTAGTAATATTTTCCTCCCTTAATAATTTCTACCCCCCTGTAAAATGTATCTGCCCCATAGTAATATAAATATGTATTAGATTCAAGTGGAATGGCAATTAATAATTGAATTAAATAGAGTCCTTAACCTAGAGTCATCTCTTTGATATCAACCAATATATTATATGTAAATCAGGTTAAATTTAAGAATATATTGTAATATATATATTTATGGAGTCTTAATTTATATGCCTATATATGTATATGACAAACCAGAACGAGGAAGGGATTTTAGGGGTAAAAAGTGCCGTGAGTTGCATCGAAATGGATGGAGGAACGGCTGATAACAAATAATATTCTAAGTGATTTTGGATGGGTACTCGATTAATTGAATGTCGATATTTTTGTGCAACCATAAATTTTCAAATTGTATTTAAAGTTGGTCAGATCTTTATTTATTCATTTTATAATGCAATCTAAACTCTAGGTTGCACCACCAGAAAACAATTTATCGTCGCATTTCGAGCATAAACTCAGTTTATAAGCTCGGCTGCTTAGGCTTAAATATGAAAATACCTTCTTTAAAGGACACTAGTAAGTTTGTTTACAAAATTCATTATTTTTATTATTAATAGAAGTATCCTTTTATGTTATATTTTATTATACGAGCATGCAGATGATATTGTGACATTTTAATCCAATGAAATCATGCTTCACGCGACGCTTTGATATTTATTGAGGTTTTAATCAGTCTACAGATATAATCAATAAGCTATTTTTAGTTTCTAGCAAAGCATGGTAAAAATAAAAGAGTATAAAAGTGACTGCGATAGTTGTTTTCTGATAGACATACCTAGGCAGTAGGTTATTTGTATAATTTGAAACCTGTTGCTCAGCACAAAATAACACCAGATAACTCATTAATATTGTATAATTCTTTAATACTACATAAATAAAATTAAAATTCACTAACACTACTTAATATACTTATAGAAAATAAATCAGTTACTCTCTCAATTAATCGATGCCTCATTTACGTTCACGTAACACAATTTGAGCGTTCGAACACAGCCACTTCGCATAAATAACATTACGAGAAAATAGTAGTCCTTCAAGTACGTGCGTGCACTTGCTCATGATGCGCCAGGGCCGCGGCAGAGGCGCACCGGCCGCGCCGCACAGCCTTGACATTTGGTAGAGATGCACATCGCGCGCCCGCTAACCCCACCGACGGAATCTATTGTAATTTGGCACAGGCAGGTATGGGTATCTCGCTGGTACCCTTACGTTTTCCAAGTTATAACCACGACGCCTTCTTACTAGTTCCTTTTCAGACTCGTTAGCTAAGTCCTTCCTGGACGGTTTTAACACTTTTAGTATATTCGATTCCAAAATAACATTGTCCGCTACGATTGACTCCTCCGGCAGGGGTCTCGTAATGAGTTTAGCTCGGTTCTTCTGTGCCGCCAGGTAGTCATCGTTGAGTATGAAGCCGATGAGCTGTGGTACCTGGTTGAGCCTGGAGGTATTAATCTCTCGATCGTACCCGAAGCGATCGCGCGCGGAGGCCAGCGCGGGCACTGCGAGCGCGAGGGCAAGCACGATGTACGCTTGCATGATACGGCGTGTGATGACTGTTTGAGCCGCGCGCCTTCTACACACATTTTTATATATGCGAGCGATCAATAACCACTCGTTCCAAATTTTGAGAGTTGAGAGTTGTCTTTTTCTTTTAATTTGGATTAATGGCTAAGTGTATGATCAAAGTTCATGTGATGGTGATGCTCATGTAATGTTTCCCAAGAACAGGGCTATCGGCTGTCAGTAATTAGGTAAAACTCTGATGCACCGGCACCACAAACGCTCATATAAACCTTGTTCTACTTACATTAGCCAACAGTACCCGGCGCGTCTCTAGATGTTACTTTACAAGGTGACCACCACACTGTTGGAGATCATTAACACGACGTCGTGCCTCACCATCCATTATTATTATAACAGCTCATTTGAGCCTGATCACGGGTGAACATTATTGACTATGTAGCTAAAATTTTACCTATAAGCTACAAAATATAATGTAAGAATTAAGAGAACTAAGGTAGTTTTACGAGTCAGTGATGGGCAATGGAAATAACGCCCACCCATATTTCTCTTTGTAAAAATATATAACAAGAGAAGACGTTAGAACGTTGGCTCCAAGAACGTACGTAATCTTTGGTTCCTCCAAATAAGTATTTTGTGTGTACATAGCATATAGTCCCTAACGGGGTAAACAGAGAGTATAGAGCGCCAACTCACTCTAGACTTACATACCTCTTTCGCTTCGTCCACATTCATCAGTCTCTTCATACATGCTCGTCGGTTTCAAGTACTCTTGACGATTTAACATATATATCATTTTGTTTTATAATTTGATCACTTTTCAAAGGAGAAAGCACTGCTGTTTCAACCCGGAAGTAAAAATTTGGAGGTCATGTCCAAATATAAATAGAAACCGAGAATAAAACAAGAAAATTGTTCTACCGGCCTTCCGATCGTAACAAAATTATGTCTATTATCTGCCCCTAATGTGCGCAAGTTAATGACATGAACCAGAAACCACTGTGCACCGACCTAACACCAACTACCACTACGGCCGGGAGTTGCATCTAACATTGGAGCGTTATTTGGATATGACAGCATTAGGAATTCAATGGCAGTCGAAGAGGCGCCGAAAGTGGAATGACCACTCAGTAAAGCTTTATCTGAGATTTATTTAAATATTATGTATTAGAAAACATATTGACATGTATAAACCTGTTTGATAGCTGACAAATATAAGCACTCCGAACGCACTATCCGCCATCACAATATTTACATATGTAGCATGTAAGAGGTTACTATAATTTCAACTTAAACTAATCTATACAAATGTGGTAAATAATATTGCGGTAATTTTATGACCGAAATGAGGCCATTAATCAGAAGCAACATTTGGTAATGTAGTTAACAAGCACGGAAGTACACAGCTAGTCAGCGGAAGTATACTAATATAACAGTTGAAATGGTAATACATATGTACATACATGTGGAAGCAGCCAAGGCGAGTAGAGTACGTATGTACGCACGCATATACAAGGCACCGCCAGCTGACCACTCTCTACAACCTATTCTACTTGTCTTTCTTTGCACAATATCTGTAACGCAAAGAGGAAATCCTTAAATATCGCCGTATAACAATTGCTGCATATGCCCGCTAGTTTATTACTAGCAGTGCCTCACGGTCTCACCCGCGTTAAAAAGCTTATATATATGTATATATATATATTATTACTTCTCCGCTCGCTTCGGTAGTAGCATAATTATATATAGCCTCAATCTTCCACTCGGTCTATCTAATACAAACATATTTTTTCGGTTTTGTAGCTCCTGAGATTACCGCATTCAAACCAACAATATACCTTTTTATCCTATTTAATATTTAATAGGCGATAGTTGGTTGGTTGATGTTTTTTATCTAATCACCCCGAAGCGGCTCAACGGAGAGATAGGTTATTTGCTGGATTTATACATATGATAGTTTTATTCTAGAAGCAATCAAACAATGGAATCAAATTTAGCGCGAATGAAACCACGAGTCATGGCCAGTAATATGATACAGATAATTATTATATTTAGTAATTTTGACATTCCCAATACTAAAGCATACATACATACATACATACCATCACGCTAAGTCCCTAACGGGGTAGGCAGAGAGTATAGAGCGCCAGTTCTCTCTAGACTTACATACCTCTTTCGCTTCGTCCACATTCATCAGTGTCTTCATACATGCTCGTCGGTTTCGAGTACTCTTAACGTTCCCGTCCTTCAGAATACTAAAGCAATATCTGAAAATTTGACTAAGCAGCTCTAGTCGCAATCCATCAATAACAATAGCGAGCGATGTAGCGTACATGGTACTAGCTCAGCATGTCTTCTGTACGAGGCATATTAAACCGTGCGCGCCCAAGGACGGTGGACAATACGAGGAGCGTCACATCTTCCGTGTTTTTGTTTCTTTCCGCATCAATCGTGCATCGTTGAATATTAATATTCGTTAACCAAATCCGACTCATGTATGCACGATAGGCTTCATTGTTTAGATCTCGAACTGGTTTTTGTCTCTCTTTTTATAAATCCAAACATTATGTTGATACTGGACTAGACCGGTACGATACCGGTTCAGAGTTCAATATGTTATTCTGATAAATAGTTCGATGTTCATGCGGGGGCCAAGGTTTCTGTTAATATTGGCAGGGTTCGAGACGATGCTAGCAATGAGTGTAGGGGAGGATTATGTTTGATTGACACACCGGTACCTGGCCCGTGCCGCGAGGAGAGTTCGTCGGCTTTGTTTGTCCTTGGGTGTCCGCGGTCATTGCTTCCTCATCGTCTGTGTTTATCTCGTGCGCTGTGTAGCGCTGGCTGTTTGCGCAACATGCGGCCATGCATTATTCATCACCATTAAGATCGAGACTTTATTAGACACCCTTTGTTCTCTAGTCATCGCGAATTACAATGTTAATTTATTTGTCATCAATAGCTAGTGTCAGTTGTTGTTGTTTATAATATATGTATAAATATGTGGTATATTAGTAAAGCATATAAACTTGGAAATAGTTAAAAGTATTGAATTAATTGGAAGTTTCTTCTGATAGATGCCATGGGATTCGTCGGAAGAGCAGATGGGAGGCCCTCGTGAGATGCGCATCCACGTACAGCGTGTTATTGCCATTCCGGCTCCTCACAACATGCCTCCTCCTCCCGAGGGAGTCAACGCATTCGGACCCCCGCCACCACCTCCTCCTCAGAACCAGGAGCAGAATGAGGCAAGTATATGCAATCAACATTCCATCAAGTGAAGCAAAAACCGCTATATGCATAGGTACTAGGCATTCTTCTGAGATGAAATCTGTATCCGAAGGGTCTTCCGTAATGTCTCTCTGCATATGATTTTTCTGTGGTATACCTATTTTATCTAATAATATTGTTTAGTCATTCCTTGTACATGAACTAGTATGTCACAAAATATTTTCGTAATTAGCATCATAAAATCAAACACATTGCGCTATCACGCTTACTTGTACTTAACGATAATACATATTGCGTCGGGAAGTCATTAACAAGTTGTGTGATATATGAGCAAAATTGAAGACGATGCTACACGGAAGCTCAGGTAGTAATAAATAACATAATGACACCTGCCAATATTAAATAACACATGAATAAATATGCCTCATAATATATCATGTGAAGGAACTTAGCTCGTTACGAAAATATTCATGGTCAGAGTAAATCGTAAACGTGTAGCAGGTTTTGGACTAATACCATTGTACGTTTCGAAAATATTCACGGTTTTTATAAGCACTATTATTATAAATCAGATTAATTATGATCTAGTAACATCGAGGGGTCGTCGAAACTTTAAAATGATTTTTACAAGTTTCTCAATATCTCCTATTCATTGAAAATTTGCCCGGAACTGGATCTCAAATTACATCGATCTGTTTGATATTTCCGTAAATCATTTATATGCTTAATACTTTGATAAATTGTCTCAATTTTATTTTAACACTCTTCTTCCGGTCACGAAGGCTCTCAGCTCTCTGCATGATTTAAAAATAACGTCAAGGGTAATCTAAGTAGAATGTGCTTGATATTAAATGTTTATAATTCATAATCATTAGTCTATCGACCGGTATTTATTAAAATGTATTCATTCATTCTTCATTTTAATATGTTTGTCTTGTCCGGTGCATGGGGATTAGGAGACAGCGAATCAATTCAAATTTGATTCAACAAATATATTATGGTGTTAAATTGATTGTGGCGAAATCCAACACTATTTCTGTGTGCTTATAGACTTAATATATTGTATGTAAGTAACACAATATTTTAAGATAATATTTACTATTGTGTTTAGTCCTTTAGGGATTGTGTCGATAGAGCACATATATTTGTGAATTCATATCATAATAAATAAAATATATATAATATATCCTCACGCCTTCCCACAAGGGTCCCCGAAGGGGTAGGCAGAGGTGTATAGGTAATACCCACACACCCACTTTCCGCCAGAGGTATATTAGGTGCCAACGTGACAGGTCCATCGCCGTTACTCAAGCACGACTATACATACGCCTTTGAATTTCTTCTCAGACGTATGCAGGTTTCCTCTCGATGTTTTCCTTCACCGTAAAGCTCGTGGTGTGACTAATCACTGTACTTAAGTTCAGAAAAACTCATTGGTACAGTCGGGATTCGAACTTGCGACCTTTGCGTCGCAGGCAACTGCTCGAACCACTCGCCCGCCACGGCTTTATTAATTATTTAATTCATATCAACCTTTAAAAAACATTATTATTCATGGTAAAATTTTTATACTATGTTTATGTAGTATGTAATAAAATTATTTCGCCATTTGAGTAATCAAAACACTTCAGTACCCAACTGAAAACCTATTTGAGTTATCCAAGATTTTAATATCTGACTGGTAACTTGTCAGCAGTATCGAACCCTGCTGGTCTCGGGGTGAACCCCCGGGAGCAGCAAAGGTTCAACAAAGGTTGTTATAAATAAACCAAACAAGGACTCACTCAGAACTTAAGAATGCTTTTGTTATCACACTTACATTGGGAGCCTGCAGAAATCTTTGAACAAAGACTTTTAAACGAAGTATACTTCAACTTATATAATAAATGGGAAAGTTTGTAACTTAAGAACGCCAGAATGGATGGATTGAATTCATTAATTGGTAAGATTGGATTAACGCGTGATAAGTTTCATTCCACAGAAAAATCTACCAAAGTAATATATTTTTTGCAACGGGCCACATCTAGATTAAATGTAGTTTTAACATTATACACCTAACGACATTCAATGAAGTTTTAATTTAAGGGGCGTCCATTAATTACGTGAGGCATTTTGAGAACTTTTCGACCCCCCTTTGGTGAGATTTCGTAAGTTTTTCCTCAGCTCCCTCCCCCTGGCTTATTCTCACGCGAGATTCTTCAAAATTTATGTTTTGGCTGTAAACCTGTCACCTATGTGTGCGTGGCTGTTATTCGGCTCTTTGCGCTGCGACGTTTGTCGAGCCGATAGCGCTTAAACAATCGAGCGCTGCTTTACTGCTCTGAGGGGTTCGGACGAATATGACAAACACTTTTGTGTCAGATTGGCCATATTTGGCTTGATCCCCTACCCCCTAGAACACCTCACGTAATGAATGGACGCCCCCTTAAGAGGTTAATGAACTTAGTTACTTGTACACAGGTGCAGTTAAAAGTGTAGTAATTTTTGCAAATGTATGTAGGTGCAGCGAGTTTGCAGCAAGGTATAAACAAATTCGAGTATATATCTCGCACATGAATAGAATCAACACATAAGTCGCTTGCCCTTGGAAAAAATTTCTTAGCAGAACTCTTATTTGTAGACAAATATATTTGTAATACCTATTATGGTGTGTGGGTATTATCCATACACCCTACCCTACCCTTGTGGGAAGGCGTGAGGATACATACATAGGTTTACCTATTGTAAGTATTGCTCGTAAAATAATGTGCATGTAAGCTTTATTTTTTTTATTAGGAATTTCGTCCCGCTATTTAATAAGTTAGTCCTTTTCCTTTTCAGCAGCCGACTATCATGCACCAATTCGTACCGCAGCCAGCTCCCACACAAGAGATGGAACAGCCTGAAGTAAGTTCCGTTTTAAACTAGATTTTTTGTGAACAGTTTGGATCGTTTGCTAAATTGGTTTCCATATAATAAGCATATTGAAGACCTGAATTGAGTATTTAATATCAATTATATCTGCACGTGTAGACCCAGTGCTTGGATCCCGTTTTCAAAACGATATACTTGTTCTGTTGATGTCGGACGTGCGTATGGTATGTAACTGGATATTGAGGTAATACCAGTGAACATAAGCGACGACCACAAATAAACATTCATTTATTCGGAACTTATGCTATCTCGAAACGGAAATCCATGTAATAATGTTTGTAATTACTTGGGGATAAGTCAAGTTCAATTGGTTAGATGAATACATATCATCAGGCCAGTCCCTAACGGGGTAGGCAGAGAGATTAGAATACCAGTTCTCTCTAGACTTACATATCTCTTTCACTTTGTCCATATTCATATCTGCTCGCTTTTTCGAGTACGTCAAGAGTACTTAGTCATGAGGCCCTGTCCTTGAGTGTCCGATCGATTTAAGGTAGTTGGAACGTGGTCTTCCTCTTGTTCTGTTTTGTCAATCTTTCTTCACTCATCATGTTAGCCATAAAATAACAAATAACAAGTTAAAGTTAGTTAAGCAAGGTCTTGATAACTTTCGTTTTGACGGCCGTCTTTAGCAGTTTCAACAAGAATGCGCATATTTCTAGGTTCAGAAATTGCAGATGGATGGCACTCCTGTGCATATGAACCTGCCCTGGGGCCTGACCCCTGAAGATCTGCATGTAATCCACCGCACTGCACAGGACGCCGCTGCCTCGCAGCACCGCGAACAGCAGATGGACACCGACATGCAGGAAGTATGACCACTCCTTCTTTTAAGAGTATACGCAGACTAATTTCTTAGTGAGCAAATTAGGTAGTATAGAGTAATTATTGCCATTTGTTGGTTGACACTTGCGGTAGCATAATTGAACATTGTTCACTTCTTCATAACATATTTCAGAGCTGGGCTCTTGACGACGTCTCTGATGTAACTCAGTGCAATATGCAGCATAATCTCTTTGACTTCGCTATACAACGTACCAAACCAACTACTACAAGTTAAAATTCAAGTATTTTTTTTTCGAATATATGTAAACCTATGCATCACCAAGAAAATTTTGGAATTCTAAGTAAACTATTCTAGGTACAGGAAGATCGACAAGTTCATACAAAGCAGTGAGTTATTGTGACTTGAGATTCCGACGTGGGTATACGAATTATGGTTATATAACACTTTTTAAAAGGGCGGTAATGTGGAATTATTTCATTCCCAAACATAGATTACCAAATGTTTATTACTACTGACTTAGGAGTCAGTCGGTACGTAATATTGGTTTCGTCGGTAGGAATATGTTCTTTTGTTATAGGTCAAAACCATAGTGAACACACTGGCAGCTGCGGCTCAGGCTGAAGCTGAGGCGGAGGCGCAAGCGCAGGCCGAAGAGCAGCAGCGCCAAGAAGAGCGCGCACCGGCCGAGGGCCGCGCAGAGCCAGCGCCTCGCGCACCACGCACCTTGCTCCTGCCTCAGGACATGGACGAGAGGCCACACTGTAAGTATTCTATACCATTGATCTCGCTATAAATCATGTTCAAATAACTGGGCAATACTAGGGTCTCACGCGTAGCAGACAAAACGCTAGCCATAAGCCACAGACAAGTAGTTAGTTAAAGTTAGTAAAGCAAGGTTGGTAAAGTGAGAACTGAGAACTGGTGTTCTACTTTCTCTAGAGGGACTAGGCGTAATGATATATATGTATGTACATACCGAGATATGTGCTAGCTCTTTAAAGACAATTGCTTTTCCAAAGTTGGAATTATAAATAAATCCTATTCGCCTTAATTATTAGCCTTAGCAGCGGTCATTGTCTTTTGAGTCAAATACACTTAACAATATCATTCTGCTTAACACGCCTTTATTTAAGCAAATATTTTACGCAATTAAGAGACTAATTATTACAATGCTTACTAAAATGTTAGCAATTTATCTTCAGCGCATTTCTAGCTTTAATTAGAGTTCTGAAGAATAATGCATAGAGGTGTCATATTGCGCTAAGGTTGATTGATGTGTAGAGTGATACTGTAGGTACATTCCTTTTCCTTTACCTAAAATTAAAGTTCTCAGTCTGCCACAGCTCATAACTAACCGCAACAACATTTATCTAGAGCCAAATATAATAAGTGTTGACAATTTTTATCATCATCAGCCTGTAGACGCCGCCCACTTCGTGAATAAGCCTCCTCCTTATAACGCCGCAACAAACTAAACGCCGAAAAAAACAAATGTTACACAAAAATAGTAGCCATAGATTGTACCCTCGGTTTATATCATGTACATAAATATACATCATCATCGATATGAACAGAATGCATTGCTAGCAGGCGGTACTCCAATTCGTGAATATTAGCACACAAAACCAATAACAACGTGTCAAATGATCTGTCAAATTGCATTGTATTGTACTTTAGCTATTGTAGGTAAGTTGAGCTGGTCGTGTTAATTGAAGTGTCGCAGCCACTCATTGTTGCGACTTCGTTAGCGGTTATTGGCATTGCCATAATCATTAGAGCAGTGGAATTAATGTTAAAAGTGAAGCCATTGCCCAGTTAACTCGTGGTACCCATGTGCTACCACTCAGACTTATTTTTAACTAACAATTTTTTTTACACAAGATGTCGCTTAATATAATTAGTACGCTCTATCGTTTAGTTATTAGCAAAGTTTCACGGTATCATTTTTATTGTCCCAGTCCAGTCCAGCCCAGCCTCCAACCTCCACGTCCTAACTCATAGGGACCCCCCTATGAGTTAGGACGTGGAGGTTAGCTGTGTTACTCAAGAACAGCCCATCCAAAGATTACAATTTATACTGAGGGCCTGTCTTAGGATGCCTTTTGATCTCGCTATTGTTCGGTTAAGTAGCAAAAGTTACCGGACCTCAAACTACGTAGGCAGATAAAAAATACATTTACATTCCCTCTCTTTATTGGACCTGCCAATTTTATTAATGTATTTGGATTTTAGAACTTGTTGTATATTTGTTGTGACAATATTAAGCAGGTAAAGGCTTTCCTTAAATTAGTCAATTTAATTACCTATGACGCAAATAGCTGGAAGTCCAGTGGAAACTGATTGACGATTGCGCTTGGTTATTTTTATTAGATAATGATATATGTAGATATCTGATTCGTGGTTTGTGGCGTTCGTGGCGGATTAACCGCATAAAATAGATTCCATTTGTAGATTTTATTGAATAATTCATATCCTATATGATAATCCAGCTAATAATCACGTTAAATTTCTCACGGGGTAGGCAGAGAGAGTAGAGCACCAGCTCTCTCTAGACTTACATACCTTTTTCGTTCCCACATTCATCAGATTCATCATACATACATGCTGGCCGGCTTCGAGTTGTCTTGACGTTTCCATCCTTGAGTGACCGATCGATTTGTCAGATTCAGTTGTGTTGAATATATAATTATTTTACAGACATGCAGCCCCGCTCTGTGCGCAGCATTCCTGATGAGCTTGTGCCCGAAAAGCGTGTTAAGCGCTGCGCGTGCAACTGCGCCTGAAGAGAGCCAAAATTAAGCTCCAATTTTCAGCTGTTGCGTCCAGCTGCCTTTTCCGTCCATGCTACTAATCTCCCATAACACACTTTCTTAAATTTAACATATTAACCACCTTATATTTCTGTAAATAAAGTTGTTAAACCATGAGTTTTCAGTGGTCCTTTTTAATTACCAATATAAATATTTTATTTTATGATTTGAATAAATATTTATTGGAATGTATATTTGTTAAACCATCAGAATGTTACGTAACATGTGTCTTCCTTTGAGATCTCGTCCGTGTCTGGAATGTTAGCATAGCTACACGAGGCGTATCTATGTACCTACTCTATCATAGGTAAGGTACAAGAGTAATGTTATAATCACGTAAAATTCTAGAAATTTATTATGTATCAGCAACAAGCTTGGCCTATGGAACTATGCTTGTTTATAAATTATTGCTTTATGCGTTTACCCTTTATTTTGATATGAATATTATCCTTTTGGGTATAAAGTGTAAAATGCATTTACATACTTTTGTCCTGGTGTGGTTTTCATTTGTGATATTGTAAAGATAGAAACAACCTATATTTCCAATTATTGTGATCCTAAATTAAATTTGTACTAGTTTTAATTTGCTGATAGTTTTATTTGTAAACACAACCTTTAATGACCTTTCAACCAAGACGGACTTTCATGACAAATACATGGATATTTATTTACTGTATAAGTTTAATCACAGCTATTATTATTAACTTGATATCATGATATTATACCAGCGGTGATACTACAGCTGGTTATATGATATGATTAGCCGAGTAAATACTTTGGTTATTGATAAAAGTGTGCTAAAATAAATACAAAAAAAAGGGTTAATCAACATTGTAAGAATACTATTTTGATCGGAGATATATTTAGGTGCTAACGAGGTACCACTATATCACTATATATGTACCGATAGGTTCTATATATTATAATCTATAGAACCTTACATAGTATCTATATATATTATAAATCCAAGTGTTTTTTACAAATGCTCACATTTTCCCCCCACAACGGTCCCCGAAAGGTAGGCAGGCAAAGGCCTACATAATGTATTAAGCACATTGGCTATCTGCCACACTGACGCCTAACCGTGGTCTTTCAGGACGGACTGAACTCAATGTGTTCTGAAACCATAAAACTCTCGACATGTTTAATCACAACAGTACCTATTATAATTATATAGTAGAGAAACGAAATGACGAAAACCTATTTTGTCTCTACTTGTTAGATAAATTTACATATTTCAAGTAATGATTCAAATAAAGTTTCGCTTTCATAGGTAGGTGCCGCAGATGTAGTACGTAGGCAGTGGAGCTCCAGACGTTGAGTGAAATAGCACAATATTCCCGCTATTTTCTAATCTGATCCGGAGATTATTTCCCCTTTTCTCCTGGAGAGCTCTTTCAACAATCTACCCAGGCCACATTTTTGTTGATTCGCTGTTATATTGCAGCGGTCTTTCGAGTGATATTTGAAGTGATTGGAGAGATATCTACCTAAGTGTACTAAACATGTACCTAAGTAGGTAATTATACAAATGTGGTATTTATGTTAAATTTATTTGGTTAGTTTAGTTAATTATAATATATTCGCGATAAATAAGAAATTATAATAGACAAGGAGTATACAGTCTTTATCTCACTTAACGTATATAGCTATACTGTGGTCTGCTATAGATGTGGTACGCTGCCTGTTGTGGCTGATGCTCAATAAAATTAATATTATATAGATACTCAGTACCAGTAAATTTGTCAGGAAACCTGATACGTAACTAATGAGAATGAGGCTGGATTTTTGACACCACAATTTAACTATGTCTGTGGATAGCAAATAGAAGTTGATTATGAAACACAGTAAAAATGTTACCACAGTCAGACTTCTAGCGAATTTTCTTATTTTGTCAGTCAAAACTCTGTAAACAATAGCTATGTAGACTGCTGAGCCTATGAACATCAGAGGCCATCGGAAAATGCAGCAGACGAGGAGATACACCAACCACCTGTCTAGCAGCCCTGACAGCGTCGCCGCCGTCCACACTGCGCAGATCGGCACCGGCAAACACCACGACCACATCAGCACTTTTATTAGATTATT
Organism: Drepana arcuata; assembly: GCA_016069955.1. Taxonomy (NCBI): domain Eukaryota; kingdom Metazoa; phylum Arthropoda; class Insecta; order Lepidoptera; family Drepanidae; genus Drepana; species Drepana arcuata. The sequence continues at coordinate 100,437 of JACCPG010000360.1, forward strand.
CCTACTTATTTTAACTACTACTATTATTAAGCTATTGTACATATGTCGAATAAATAAAAATACAAGAACTACAATCACAAAGTCTATGTAAAGCTGAAGACTGTCCAACACTGTGTCCAGATTTTCCGAAGGTGTTACATATTGGGCTTGCTGGAGGAATGTAAATAAAAATATAACTCTTTTGAAAAATCTCGCTGCACTTAACTGCATTAGCATTTGGTTCCTGTAGTTTCTCCTCCAACGCGGTAACTTAATTGCTGCTGCAGTCGATATTGTCAGTTCTAATGCAATCATTATTATTTCAGTTATGATAAAGACTTCATACAAGGTTATTGGAGTATTCATATCAAACGCATGATTGGCGTTGGTTGCATTTTGAAAACTTCCTGGCGTCGAAACCTCATCAATTATGGACGTCACTGTCGTAAGTTCACTACTATTGTACCACGTCGAGCTCGGCGCAACCTCTGTTGTTACGGTCACATCACTGTCCAATAACGGGGTCACAATTTCTGTAGACATTTCGAAGACATTTGTTTTCACTTGGATTCGATGCTCCAAACGTCGAACGTCACAAGTCGGAGCCACAAAACGGACTGGCAGTCAATATACTAATGTAAGTGAATACGGGAAATAACGCTCACATATTACTCATAAAGGTAAATGATATGTGTTATTGGAATTTGCGGTCTAGAGACGTCATAGCGGTAGTTACAAAATACCCAATATAATATAGTATTGCAGCTGACGTAGGGAGCAGTTGTATTGGAAACAATTCTTTGAATATAGAATATACTCTGAATATTCTTTGAATATATCACTTCGGACGAACAAGTTGTTTACTTTTTGGGGTCAGCAAGAATTCCAAAAGGAAAGCGAAAAGGGTGTACTGTTTGTCCTTTTTCTCAGACACCAAACAGTAATTGATTTAAAATACATCTTAAAGAGTGCGGAACTATGGTTGGAAAAAACACTGCAATTAAACGGAAAACAGGACAGATGTCCAGTAAATCGTTTTATAAACATGCCAATTGCGATTGGCGCGACGAACTCAGTAGACTGGTCAATGAGAAAGTATCTACGCAGCTTCTCAACCTACTTATCTATACTTCTATTAATAAGGGGAAAGATTTGTATGTAAGAATGTTTGTATTTAATAGGCTCCAAAACTACTGGATCGATTTGAAGAATTCATTCACTATTGGAAAGTCTCACATTCACCCTGAGTGACATAGGGATATATTTTCTTTTATAAAATATATCCCTATGTCCACCCGTGCGAAACCGGGACGGATCGCTAGTTTAATATATAATATACCCACACTACTTACAGATACAAACGGATGCCATTTTTTAAAACAATTATTAACGCATTAAGATTACGTACCCACAAGCATTTTTAAACGTATCCATTGACATTGTTAACATCTTACAATGGTTTTTTTACAAATATGAATAATGCATTGTTTTTTAAGGGTCATTATTTCTTCACTAAGAAGTAAACAAAAATTGAAAGAAACTTGGTAACCTAAGTTTTTATTTAGTATGTGATATTCATTAAGTGTTCCCTGTTGTCATAGTATATGCTGTTGTCCCTTACGTTGAATAAAATATTTTTGAAGAACTAAACAACAATTTAAATCTACGAATGCAGTTTTTCTTCTTCTTTTCGCTCTTTATAATATTCTGATCTCTAACTCTTGTATACTTGTATATTTTATCAGTTTTAGGCTAACACCTACTGAATACAGTATTATGCTTTTAATCTATGAATTCAGGTGTAATTATTCTTAACAGCCGCGGTAGCCCAGTTAGTCGAGTAGTCGTCTGCAGCACAAAGATTGCAAGTTCGAATCCCGACTGTACCAATTAGTTTTTCTGAACTTTTTGTACAGTGATTAGTCACACTACGAGTTTTATGGCGAAGGAATACATCGAGAGAAGACCTGCATACGTTTCAGAAGAAATTCGAATACGTAAATATTTATAGGAGCGCTTGATTTATCCGGCGGAAACTGGGGTCGTATAGTACATACGAACCCACTTTTCGCCGGATAAATCAAGCGCTACACACACCTCTACCCCTCTGGGAAGGCATGATGATATATATATGTATTATTTTCTTTTTTTTCAGAATAATCGTATCCTCACGTCTCGTGTCTTTATCTGGGTTTACAAGGTAATGTTTGCGCGAGTTAACTTCAAGTGAAGCAAATACAAAAATTAAGTCCGCGATACTGGGTATTCGCCATCCGTAACGCTCTGGTAGTCAGATTTAATGATTTGTTTTCATACATCAATAGGCACCTACGAGTATATATGTACTGGAAGCATACTAACTGGGTTCGGTCACTATTATCGATACATAATATTTCTATTGATAAAGATCAAGTTTCGACCTTACCTTTGAACAGTTACGGTTATAGTTTAGTTCATATTAGCAATCCCATTTTGAAACGTTCAAAATGGGATTGCTAATATGGCCGCATATTTATGTTAAAAAAAGGTTTTCCTAATCCTCATATTACATTGAAAGAAGTGTTTGACGATTACAAAGAATAAGATGATATCATCTGATTGATATATGAAGTGTCTATTGTCATCTTAACATCTCCAAGTATTAAGTGGTGCCCGAACGGATGGGCAGAGTGTAATAACTAAATGTCTTTCTTATCTTGCTGAAGGTATTTAGTATTTATTTATTTTCATTTGGGGAACCTATTGTAATAGGTAGAAATAAATGGCACAAATACACCTTCTAATGGTTCAGAGAAACATGAGCAAAGTTTCCTCTGTTTAATATACGTTTATGGATTGTTTAAACTTACATTATATTAAGTAAGAAAAACTATGAACTAAGGTAGAATATCTTTTTGTTCTTGTTTTTAACAATTGTTTGAGTATACTTTATAACGTACAACAGCTACAACTAATTTTTGGTATGACAATATTTGAGTAAGGTGGGATTTGTGCAAAAAATAAACTCTTCACCCTTATAATATCGACCACGCGCACAGTTTTTGAGTAGATATATCAATATCGACTTAGTAAAATTTTTGTTTTTTTTAAGTGTGAAAAAATTCAACACCCGAGAGGTAGAACAATACGCTCACTTCATCGCCCCCCCCGCCCGGAAAACTTCTAACTGGCAAAATTGTATAGATAATTTAATTAATTTTAAACAATAGTCTAATTAGCTTAAATAGTAAAATATATATTTTTTTTAATTTTAAAATGTTAATAATGAAAAAAAAAACAAACAGATTTCATTGTAATATTACTTATAACGTTTGTTTATATACATTTAGGTAATAAGCTGTATCTTGAAGATGGGCGCAAATACAGTCTGTGACACAGTCGTACAACTATTGTAGGTTTTATGTGTTAACTGTGTATTGTGTGTTTATTGCTTGAATAACGTCTTTGATTCCATAAATTTCAATATAATTGGGTTTGATTTTATATACAATATGTCCTCACGCCTTTCCACAAGCGGAAGGGGTAGGCAGAGGTGTATAATGTATGTGTATATTTATTTTACATTAAGGGATATCATGAAGTAAGTGACTAGTACAAGTGTAAATATTGAACATTAACTAGTTTTTTCTCAGACAGCAAGTTCCGAGACCAAGGCAATCTAACTATTGGCAAACAAAGCCCTTCCAGCCAGGGCTTCAGTAATAGAACATAATACTGAAATTTATATCTAGCTCTGAACTGAAGCTTTATTTCAAACAGGAAATGAGTTCTACAGCCAGCGGAATTACGTCTTGGTAAAGATGAATTACCTCAGCTCGACAGCTGAAATATTTGTTTGTTTTGCGTTCGGTTCTGTTTGGAGCATCTAATTATTAACAAAATAATAATGAATGGATAGAAAAGGTGAGATACCTTCATATTTATTATTTAATCGCACATTTATTTGTTATTATTTATAACTGTGTTTTCTGTTCCTAAATAAATAAAAGAATAAATAAAAAAATATTTGGTGTTTCTTGGAAGGTCGCATATCTCCGATATCAGTGCGTGGCTTCAGCGAATAATCTCTGGTATATTATGTATGAATGTCTTATTATAAATGATGCGTCTAATAACTTTATATAAAAAATAAAACTGTTTAGTAACAGAAATTAGTCCAGTCTAAGAGTATTAATACCAAGAGTATATTAATCCAAATCCAAAGCCCAAATCAATCCAAAATCATATCAATCCAAAGCCGTGGTGGCCGAGTGGTTCGAGCAGTTGCCTGCGACGCAAAGGTCGCAAGTTCGAATCCCGACTGTACCAATGAGTTTTTCTGAACTTAAGTACAGTGATTAGTCACACCACGAGCTTTACGGTGAAGGAAAACATCGAGAGGAAACCTGCATACGTCTGAGAAGAAATTCAAAGGCGTATGTATAGTCGTGCTTGAGTAACGGCGATGGACTCGCCATCTGGCACGTTGGCACCTAATATATATACCTCTGGCGGAAAGTGGGTGTGTGGGTATTACCTATACACCTCTGCCTACCCCTTCGGGGACCCTTGTGGGAAGGCGTGAGGATATTATTATTATTATTAATGCAATGTGAGTCTTACACATAATGTACGATGTATTAAACCATGTTTTCCGAAATTTATGCAGAAAAGAGTAGTAGATCTTTTTTAGTAAAAAACTCTTTTAAATTCACGTTTAGAACGGTTGATCGTTACGTAACTGATGAATATGCATATCATGGCGCTGGCACAGCACGATATTGAGCGTCTATTACATACCTATCTAGAAAATTGGTTTACTAAGTGCATTTTTTAAGTGCGCAAAGGGTCTGAGCATTAAGTAAGACGCGGACAGCCTCGGTATTTAATGAGGCGCGGCAGGCATTTGCTCGTTCGAAGCTAGTCTGGCGGGAGCAGCGGAGTGGCTGTCGCTCGTCACTCGCCATGCTCATTTCCTTTTGCCAATCGATAATCAGGCCATTGATGTGCACTCTGCAGATATTGGTTTCGACTTACCTACATTTTATCTTCGAATAGGTTTCCTAGCAGCACTCATTTATAAACATTGGTGCACCTCTGGTTGATGGCATTATAAATTATCATATGTACTCAAATTGTTTTCAGATTGAAGGTTGAATTTTTAAAATTATATAGAACATTGAATTTCATAAATAATACATGTATTTGTTTTTTATTAAGTTCAAACATCTAGCGCAGTGATGTCTGCCATTTTGTGTTATCGAACTATGCACCAGCCGAGGTGGCCAAATGGTTCGAGTAGTCGCCTGCAACACAAAGATTGCATTTTCGAATTACCACTGTACCAATGAGTTTTTCTGAACTTAAGTGCAGTGATTAGCCGACGAGCTTTACGGTCAAGGAAAACATCTAGAGGAAACCTGCCTACGTTTGTAAAGACATTCAAAGGCGTATGTATAGTCGTGCTTGAGTAACGGCGATGGACCCGCCAGTTGTCACGTTGGCACCTAAAATATATCTCTGGCGGAAAGTGGGTGTGTGGATACTACCTACGGACAGACACCTCTGCCTACCACTTTGGGGACCCTTGTGGGAAGGCGTTATTATTATTATATATAATAATTATGAAATCTTATTTGCAAAGTCGATTTGCTCGTTCGAACACTGATTGTACCAAGTTATATAAGCACAGTGATGTATCACAATACGAGCGTTCACGGTGAAGGATTAACACGAGGAAACATGCATACGTTTGCGAAGAAATTCTAACACAAAGAAGAGAAAGATAAATTATGTATATAGACTACAGACTATAGGCATCCGTCACGTTGCCACTTAAATCAAAATACCAAATTATCCTAAACGAACGGAAGTTTTCACTTAACTTAGTACATGTATATTATATCATATACAGCACTGATTCTCAAAAGTTTCAAAAGTTTCAGCTCGTCGCGTTATAAATCGCAAGTTTTTCGATCTTCTGAATAATTCTGAACCCCTAAGGGTCGCTCAAGAGTTACACGAAGTTCTTTTTCTGACCTATAATACCTACATCTTCAAATTAATATTGTTGGATATAAATAGACGCAAACATTGGTTTCAACTCAACATTGCCCTATTATGTAGCAACCCGATACTCACGCTACGAGAGATTTAATAAAAATAAATCTACTCAACCTTTTGTCCAGTAATAGGCTACATTGAGGTAGACCTAGGCGGACGTTCCAAGACCAAATCAGGGCCGTCTTGAAAAAAGGCCAGGTCAAGAGCACCCTAAACCGAAGAGCATGTATGAAGGGAATAATGAAAGTGGACGAAGCTAAACAAGTAGGTATGTAAGGATTGTAGCAAGTGGAAAGAAGTGGTCTCTGCCTACCCCTACGGGAAAGAGGCGTGATTATATGTATGTGTGTATGTATATACATAGGTACGTAAGCCGTGTAGTCTTGTAAAAGCAATGCTCACATTATTTTCTATCTCTTTATCAGTGATTCGACCGAGTACCCGCGTTATCGTACGTCATGTCTGACGGGTGATAACATTCAATAAGTGCTTTTATCGTCGAATTGTAATAAAACCCCATGATATGGCCCTTGTTTACGCGCCTCCTCTAATAACATTTACTGCGCGTAATAATCGTTCCTGCCGACTGACGTACATACGGTAAAATACATTTTACGACATATTTAACAGCAAGAATCATGAAATAAATGTCCCACATAGCTGTCGATTAATTAATTTTCGAAAATTCATTGTGTTATTCGTAAAGAAAGTGTAAAGTAATGGCCAGGCTTTTAGAGTTCAATTCAACCGATTTCTGCTCTTTGAGAGAACGTTTTTTTATGTTTAACTTGGGGAAATCGACTTATTCATGTAAATTTACAGACACCCGTCTGTAATCGATCTGAAAGGATAAAGTAATAGCGCCCGAGGGTGATTAATTGACTAATTGGATGTTCGATACTGTCGGAGTTCGAAATTACAGTAAGTGCTACGTCTCCTGCCCCGCTCCACTAATGGAAACTGAAAAAGAAAAGATACTGATCACTCTCTTTCAGATTTGATTAATACTAATATAATTTATGGTACTGAAGTGTCTGCGAAGGAGTTAATTGTTACACTTGCTATTTTTATGCGTAAAATAGGCAAAATTGTTATTACCCCATAGTGAATTATTAAATAATAATCTCTCGTTAGACGGTTGGATCAAGTGCTTGATGCAGAAAGCAGTACTGTTCGAAAGGGCACGTATTGTGAGGAGGTTTCTTTCTCTGGGACCCTAACCACAGGTACCTTGGACCCTGTTCCATAAAAAATACAAATTAATGTTTGGCCCCCACACTAGGCAGTGCCTGTCCCGTGGGGGAGATTATAAGATTGTACAGTGTAAGGTAGTAAACAGCATAGTTTTGGGTAAATTATGCTAGTTACATTATTTCGTATTATTTCGTAATGCAACACAATTTTCTTTTTAACACTTAAATGGTACTTAAGCCTATGAAAAACCTATGAAAATTGGCATCATTAATAGTATCGCGCCTTCTCGACCCCGCTAAAATTTCTTCTCACTTTTTAAGAACCTCAAGGTAAGATCGATACCTATATGCGAACATGTATGTATATCTAAACAAATAATAAAAAGAGGAATTTGAGTTTTTGTTTGTTTTGATTTAGCTCAAAAACTATTAGAACGATTTTAAAATTCCATAAGATACTTTTAGCACAAATTATCACTTTTTCGCGTAACACAGTATTATCAATACTGTATATTTTTGTATTTTTTTTAATTATTTTATTATTTATCTCAACCATTCAAAGTGTATAGAATCTATCTTTCGAACATTTCACCAAACGCCCACTTAAAGGTGACGCATTTCTATCATCAAAATTTACTTAGAAATGTTCCTAGTACCTACGAAGTCTTCTTCCTACGCATCAATTTCAAACTGTTTTGTGCTAATGTATACACAGTAAATATTGAATTATTAATAATTTTAATAGGAGTATATACACAGAGTATTCTTAAATCACTGGTTGTAAAGATACCTGGTAATAATTAATACATATTTATGTAGATGTGAATTTTATTTATATTAAACTATCAAATCAAAGGTCGTCGTACCCGAATGGTTCAATTCTTCAGTCACCTGCAAAGTCAATTTACCTGATTCAAACTCCGGTTGGTTGATCAAATGATTTATCAAACCACTAGCTATGCGGAGAATCATAACAATATGAGGAATCATAGATAAAAAAAAAGACAATGCTCATTACATTTCACCGTGCCTCTGACGGAAAAACGCCTTCTGTCTACTGCTTTAGGGATTCATGAAGAAAAGTGCGAAAGTAATTGTAAAGATACTTAGTCAATGTCAATTCAAGGGGATAGGTAAACAAATTGATATTTCTATATATATAAGGGCGATGGACTCCCTATCTATCACGTTGGAACTTAAAATATGGTTCTGACGGAAATTGGGTACATACTACCTATATACCTCTGCGTACCCCCTCGAGGACCCTTGTGGGAAGGCGTGAGGATATACATTAATATTAAATAAGTTTAAAATATTGTTCCACCAAGAAAAACAGCAGATAAAACTTTGCTAATCACCTTTCCAATGGCCACTCGTTTAAGAATAAACTATAGTTAGTAAGTTTCGCGAAAAGTAATTAAGTTAACTCGACAAAGCGGTCACTTACCAAACGTCTACGTGCTGGAAATCAGTGCAACTACTAACCTCTACCCAACTACTAACTCAATATCGGAACGCTGAAATTGACAGATATACCAATTTATTCAACTTCTATTTACTGTAAAATAAGAAGCCATTGCATTAACAAAATCTAAGAAAGCTGAAAATCGATATAAAAAATTTGAACAAAGAATTGTTTGTTTTATTTATACTTAAACATTTCATTAACTATAAGGAATTAAATTGATTCACAAATTCAACAGAAGTAAGTGATTAAATGAGTTTGAGATCACCTGTCGGGTACATGATCAACAGGAAGGCTCCGGGCGAGGCTCGAGGAGAGAGCGCGGAGCCCGCAGGAGGTCGCCAGTCGACGCCCAGCCGCCCTGTGCGTCGCCGCCCGCCTAGTGATCACCGCGCCGCGCCACATCTCGTTTGTCCGCTCTACTTACATTTACCACAAAATTACTTACTTGTCCTTGGTAAATAAATTGCGATACAACGAAGTTAGTCGGTTGGAAGTTTGCTCGTGCTGACGCATTCAGATTTTTCCAGCGGTTTGCTGTGATCCGCTTGATTCAAGGTGAGTTTAAAATGATTATTACAGTTTATTTTGTAAATAAGATTGATTGTATTTTGGGACTTATTTTTCTTATCGCACAGTTATGCTTTGTAAAAAAAGATGTGCTTACTATAAGGCTTTAACTGAGAAAAAATATTGAGGTTTCATCTAAAAATAAATTACCCGTATTTTTGGCCAGTTAGCACATAAACAATATAGGTGTGAAGATGCGACTAAGCCCAGAGCCAAGTTTATTATCTTTGCCCCTAAAATTTATTAAGGGTACCGTAATAAAAGTATGGGAACTTGAGTTCATTAGGGTAAGCTTTACCAAGGTATTTTCGCATTACTCTGCGAGACGTAGAATATTCTACTCAATCACGCTGAAATGGCAAAAGTATGGAATGAGAAAAAATTGGTAGGTCCTTGAATAACAAATGTTCACCAGCTTAAGATAACGTTTACAATATATACAATCAACAATGGCTAAATTCACAAGCCAGTAAAAATCTTTTATAGTTATTAATTAAACATTACTATCTTATCTTAATGAAAATAAATGTACAAGCAAGTGCAAGTATGTAAACTTACGACACGATATAACTTGAGACAAATACGAAATATTCTTGTCAAGTTATTAATAGTCAATTAATATTTAGTGTAAATTATCATATTAGGTATCTACTGTCAAATATGTATTTGACGGTTCAAAAACTTCCAATAAATAACTCGTCCGAACATACCGCCGTGGATAATGATCCAGTAACATGCCTCAGTTGTTAGTGTCTGGTTTAATTTACCAGTTTATATGTTCCTAGCTATTTAAAGTTGATTTGCCGCTTACCAATGGCACTAACTGTACTGGTAACTGGTAGGTATTTTATAAAAATGTATGTACACTCTTTTTTTCTTAAAATACCTACATACATACAAATCATCACGTCATGCCGCTCGCGGGGTAAACAAAGAAAGAGTAGAGCGTTATAATAGTTATAGTAGGGGTAAAAATCATAAACGCCGTGGTGGCCGAGTGGTTCGAGTAGTTGCCTGCGACACAAAGATCGCAAGTTCGAATCCCGACTGTACCAATGAGTTTTTCTGAGCTTAAGTATAGTGATTATTCACACCACGAGCTTTACGGTGAAGAAAAACATTGAGAGAAAACCTGCATACGTTTGAGAATCAATTCAAAGGCGTTTGTATAGTCGTGCTTAAGTAACGGCGACGGACTCTGGCGCAAGTGGGTGTGTGGGTACTACCTATACACCTCTGCCTACCCCTTCGTTGACCCTTATGGGAAGGCGTAAGGATATATAAAACATAAACTGAATGTATTATTTATTTTATGATACCGTTAGTATTTGACGGCTGTCAAGTCTAGTATTCAGAGCTGCTGGCTGTGATGGGCGATGATTAAGGGCGCTATTTCGATTCTCGCTTATGGCGGATGTGTCTGATTAACATAGGTATTACATAACAATATAATATATTCCTACCTTACTATATAAAAAAATCATATGGAACTGCTCCAAAGTATTGTCATATCTGGGCTGAAAATGCCGGGGATATAAGGTAACTTATAACAAAAGGTTACCACAACACAGTTACTGCAAGGTTATCTAATTGTGTATTTTAAATTGGATAGATATTTTGGGCAAAACATGAAAAATAGTATATTGTAGTGTGCAAAGCAAATACACGAATAAAAGATCGATCCGCAATATTGGGGCTTCGAGTGGACATGAACATCCTTGAAGAAGGTTAAGAACGCCGCGTCCGCTTTCCTAACAAGTTTTATACGTCAACATACATCTTGGCTACAAACAGATTATTACCAGAAAGCGAAAATCGCAATTATTTCTTTAATTTTTCGAAGGTATTTTACATAAATATTAATACGTTTTGAACCTTTTTAATCGACTTCTTACAAAGTGAGACGCTAAATTAAATGTCTTAAATTATTATTTTTTGTTATTGATGGTATACTCATTGCGATGTTCTTTTTTTTACATTTATAATTTTACGTTTTTTTTATATCACAATGGTGGCAACCATCTACCTGATGGTAAGCAGTTATCGCGGCTATTTTATTATTTCGTTATATTTTCATACTCTTCTTGAAGAACTCAATGCTGTATTCTTCAGACAAAACTTCAACGGGGAGCTCATTTCTTAGACTGACCGTTCGCGGTAGAAACCGTGCAGTACCAGACCATTGTGGTTCCAAAGTATGAGGATGAATTCGCCGTCGATAACGAGAGGTGCGGTGGTAAAAGGTAGAAGTGGATTGGATGGGCAATTCTTCAGAACACTCTCCGTTATACAAACAGTAGAAGACAAGTATCTCATCAGACCTAGTGGTTCTAAACAGCTTGTGAGCTTGGGATCGTCGACAATCCTAGCAGCGCGTTTCTGATCGGTGTCAAAAGGCCTTAGCTGGTAACCAGGGGCCCCAGCCCACAGGTGGCAGCAGTACTCCTTATGAGGCCGAACTTATGACTTATAACGTTGCAGCCTTTGATCCGATGCTTAGTACCTACTGTCTAGCCCTGTTGAGCACATTGAGCTTCATCAACACCAGCTTAGCCTTCTCCCCCAGATGACCATTACATGTAGTACAAAAATTGGCAGTCTTTACATGTACAACAGGCGAAACAAAAACATAGAAAGCCGCTTAACTGCAGCTCGGAAAAGCTATAACGGGCACTTTTATTTGTTGCTAGTAGTCTGTGCGCGTCAACTGCCCTAGCGATAGAGCACGTTCGCTGAAAAACTCTATCGCCTTTTAAACTTACTTAATTTTTTTTTACTAATATTTATAAAATTCACGAGGAATAGACTCCGAGGCTAGCGTCTACTACCTACTTAGTTGGAGGTTAAAGCAATATTCCTTATCCTAAGCTGAATATAAATATATAAATTTTTTACAGTCTTTAATTCAAAGCTCTTTATCATATATATATGTCAAAAATTTCGTCTTAGCTCTTACACGTCCAAAATGATAATAATAATAAGACTGTCCACTTGTGTAACAAATGTTTTATATGATATTTGGCAGTTATGTATTATGTATTATGCCTGTGCATTTTGCGGCCATGTCGATTGCGACATAAAAAACAACTGATAATTTATCGGGCTTTACTAAAAATAAACTTAATTAACAGATATAGAATAATACCGAGCCGTGGTGGCCGAGTGGTTCGAGCAGTTGCCTGCGACGCAAAGGTCGCAAGTTCGAATCCCGACTGTACCAATGAGTTTTTCTGAACTTAAGTACAGTGATTAGTCACCACGAGCTTTACGGTGAAGGAAAACATCGAGAGGAAACCTGCATACGTCTGAGAAGAAATTCAAAGGCGTATGTATAGTCGTGCTTGAGTAACGGCGATGGACTCGCCATCTGTCACGTTGGCACCTAATATACCTCTGGCGGAAAGTGGGTGTGTGGGTATTACCTATACACCTCTGCCTACCCCTTCGGGGACCCTTGTGGGAAGGCGTGAGGATATATTATATTATTTATTATAATAATACCTTCTCCGATCTGAGTAGTAAGTATCCTTAATAATAATACTACCTACTTAATAAACTACTGACCATGAATAAACTGAATCGGTCCCTTTCTGTGATTGCTTTCAGAATACACAGTGGTTGTCCCCGGCGCAATAGCATTTCACTTTCGTGACTAAGTACAAACATCATATACGAGCAACTGTTTTAAACATGCTACTTTTGTCTGCGTATTTGCAGACAAGTCCTCTCTGGATGGATACAAACTTTGTCTTCTACTTTGAACTAGCGACTTCTCAACTTCCCAGCGCAAACGTGCTGTGAGTTTTTACTTTATATTTACTTGCTTACTTGGTTTAAAAAGTGCCTGCTTATACTTATGCTCTCGCTTCAGAGTCTGGCTCTGACACCTATTTATCTCAGAAATTGTAAGAGTACTATATATTTAAATATGATAAGTATACATATCATGCCGCCAAGTCCTTCACGGGGTAAGCAGATACTCTTTTTGCATTATAGTTTTCTATTCAAACTATCACATCATATTATATCCATTCAAACTGTCAGCGGTCGTTTCTAATTCGGACATTTTCAATTTTTTTTAATTAGATAATTTCGGCTGAACAAATAGACAGAAAACAAATTAAATTTCGTAACACATTTTCCCCGAAGTCGTCACTATGAAAACAATGCCAAAGTTTCCATCGTTCTGTCCTATTTGACCTGTAAAGATATATTTAAAAACAGTAGTGGTTTTCTGTGTCCCAGTAAAAATAACGAACGGTCAGCGGGGTCAAGGCAGAAATCACTGACCAAAAAACTGTTCCAATCCCGTCGAGCCAAATACACGTACAATACAACCCGTGTACACAATACGTCATCAAAAATATTCTTCTTTGAAAAGTGCAAACTATTCTACTGGCATTTACATGAGGAAAAAGTAATACAAGTGAGAATAAATAACTACAATGTTAGCCTCAACGTTTATGTTTACAAGTTAACATCAGCTTTACGTTAATAACATTTGCACTGCGCCAAAAATATAATGATTAAATCTATTTAAATAAATTTAATAATTAAATTTACCTGTACGTCCGAACATAAACAATTATAAATGTTCTAATAGTAGAATATTTGGATTGTCATCTTTTAATTAAGATTAATTAAGTATGGTATTTAATATTAGCCTTCTGATTAGCGATGTTCAGGACGAAATATTATTAGATACATGCATAATTATCATCACGTCGAGTACCTAATCATCGCTTTCTTTATGTGAGTGTCAGTGGCTTCCGGTACCTACTCTTGAGGTTCGAGTTCTTGATTGTTCGATCTATTTGATTGTAGGTAGATTATTAAATACACATTTGTATAAAAGTTTGGCTTGGTGGCGGTGTGTTTGAAGTAATGTGCAAGGATAAATTTCAGTTGTCACACAGTAAGACATCTGCACAGGCCAGGACACGGCGAGAAACTCCCTCATCTCGTCTGTCACAATGGCACCTAAATAATGTATCTTTAAGGTGTATGTAAGTAGTAGTTTGTGAATACATACGAAACTCTAATAGGAAATAGGCTAAGGATGTTTGGATCCGGATTAGGTGAAATCAGGAGAGGATGACCTATGTCCAGCAGTGGGACGATGAGGATTATAAAATAGGGTTCACCGCGTTAAATTCGATTATATATGCAAATTTATAAAACTAGTGTAGATTAGTTGTAAATTATTATTTTTTTATTTATTTATTTATCAGATAACATGATTCATTTCGATTAACATTTAATTTTATTATACAATATTACAAACATTAAAAATATATGTAAAACTTAAAATTTATAAACAAAATTAATTAATAAACGTTATGTAATTAAAATAATATATTAGCACCCTGTATATGAATCATGGCGCAGTGGTTCAGATAGAAGTGATGAAATAAAAAAAAACAAATGAAATATGTGTACTAACAATGTGTCATATGCGAGTGCTTTTACGTTGTTCGTAAATGATCTACATTCTATAACTCTGAAGTGCTACATATGTGCTTAACGGGACAAACTGCAACATACGTAATATATAATAAATATCGGATACAATAGAATATATGGAATCGGAACTTATTTTTCCAGTGTCTACTGGAAAAATAAGTTTGAGTAAACTTGTTAACATTTCCGACTATGTATCTCGTATGTAGGGCCATGGTGGCAGAGTGGTCCCAGTAGTTAGTTGCCTGCAAAACAAAGATGGCAAGTTCGAATCCTGATTGTACCAATGAGTTTTTCTGAAATTAAGTTCAGTGATTAGTCAAACCACGAGCTTTACGATGAAGGAAAGCATCGAGAGGAAACTGATACATACGCATACGTTTGAGAAGAAATTAAATTCAATTCATTCTGGATACGTCGCATGTACCTACTTGCAATCGTGCCTGAGTAACGGTGATGGAGTCGACATCTTTCACTTGGCACTTCAAATATATCTCTGGAATGTAGGTACCTACCTACTACCTATACACCTCTGCTTACCCCTTCCCTGCCTCCTGACGACGGTGTATTCCGCACGTCATACTTGGCAATAATATTCTGAAATCCAATTGGATGTTGATAGTAAAATAATTACATGAATAGTACTACTGAAAAAAGAGAGAATAAAGCCCGAACAGGAAGCAAAAACTCATATTCAACATTATTTGTTATGTTGGTTGCGGACACTGAGTGGAGATTTAATTAAGAATACCCTTTGTCTCAGATTTCTTATCAATTTATGTTACCTAAGACAAGTTTTATTTAATATAGTTTATGGATGTTTATATAATAAGTTTCATGATGATCGGAAGTAGTTTTTACGTAAAAGCGAAACAAACAAACTTACATTCACATTTATTATATTATTTAATTTAATATAATATGTTTTCGCCTTGCCACAGGGGTCCCCGAAGAGATGTGAGTGTTGTGTCAGTAATACCCACACGCCTACTTTTCGCTGGACTTTTTAGATACCAAAGTGATATATGGCGAGCCCGTCACCGTTTCTCAAGCACACAAGCACAATTTACTAATACATACGTCATTGAATATTTTATAAATAATGGTCTCCTTATGATTTATAGTTTATAAATGTATAGTATTTTACTACACATTTATAAACTATATACGACTTATGCGGTCAATAAAAGCTTATAGCATGTTTTCCCATTAGGATTAACTCTTCAGGTAAGGCACGTGAGTTTGCATTTTTTATAAGGCACTTACCGTCCTCTTTATCCAAACATTTGTCACACGGATGGTTACCCTTTTTAGTTTCTATATCATACTTTAATTAAGTATATATAGTAAAGCATTAATAATGGCTTATGAATGAAATAATTGGATTAAAATTAACAATATCAAACTCTCTTGTTGTACATACCGTAGAATTCGTACGTAACCGACGCCATTAGTAAATAATGGTTTGATTTCTCTAAAACGGCGAGTTAAAAAAAATGGTGTATTTTTTGTTTCCTTCACTCTCATTAAATGTCTGAACACTGGAGCAGGTTTTCTGGATCGATATCGCGCTGCCAGACTCTTATTAACATCCAAGCGAACTATGTAGTTAATAGATACGCAAATTATAGATAAATGAGGGCGTTAGTGAGTGCCTACTACTTACAATATTAATTATGAAATAATGTAACAAATAACTTTTTTAAAGGTTTATAGCTGTAGTGCTTTGATTACACAGATTATGCCTGAGGAACGAAGTGGCTATCTGAAGATAGAACTACGGATGACTTGATAAGTTAAGTTGGTGAGGACTGTGTCACATGCGTATTCATTACCACTATCGCTGCGGTGGTATTGCCGCGTTTTTCGTTCACTTTATCAGCCATGATTTATTGTCTCCCATTTTAAGTAATTATGACCTTAGTCTGCTTGCTTCCTTCCTTTCTTAATGTTATAGCACAGTGACATGCACCTGCATATAATATTATATCTGTATATGAGGATAAGTATCCAAAGGCTAATTGTTTGGAATATAATTATATCATCTTGTTGTTGTTATGTACATGTAAATTATTAACTTTTGTAAATTTATATTAATTATTGGAATTAATTGGTGTAATCGTTATAGTTAACAATACATAAAAAAATATAAGGAACGAATGGATATCGCTTTAGCCTTTCCTCGTGGAGTTATGGAAATCTTACTAGTGTCAGAAATGACTATAGCAGTAGTACACCTCTACAAGAAGGAACTACTACCTCATCATATAAATGCAATTTCAGCCGGAAGATCCCTTCGGACCCCAATCTCACTAATATCTCTTATATTTTTCTCTGTAAATGTCCTTGAGGCAAATAAATCAATAGCCTATTAGTTTCGTTTTAGCGATTGTAATCGAATGGGCTTACATATCACTACGAATAAACATATATACACATATATCATCAACATTATTATTATTTATCATCAACATTTTACTGTAACGTGACGGATTGAGATCCCTGCAAATATTCCGCTGTCTGTGGGAATGTAGAACATTTTAGAATACAATGTCTTCGTCAGATTTATTAGTTCAACTACGCTTTTACAGCGTGTCGGCTTCAGTTTCTAGTTGAGTAGTGCCTTGCTTGAACGTATTTTGAATAATCATTTTCGAACTAGGTTGTGCATTCAACCTAGTTCGAAAATGATTATTCAAAATACGTCAACGTCTCACTCGGTTTGTTCCCCAGGGGAACGTACAACAATCTATACTTGGCCGTATACAATCCTTCTTAGTCAATTAATAGCCCGTGTTTCAAATGGAAACCCAAATGATATGATCACTTAATTACATCTGAAATAATCGTTTGAGCTATTTATACAGGCTGTCTCAGAAAAATTTGCTCAAATATGTGATAGGGTACAATGACAGGAAGCTAATAAAATTAGAAGAACAGAAAAATTACATACTAAGTTAACTTTTCCTTATTTTCGCTTAAAAATCTACTAATACGATGAAGTTATACATGTATAATCCAACTTTTTAATTTGACAACTGTTCTATCTGAGATACTTGTACGTGTATAGGTATTATACACACTAGTAATATGTATATATATATATACAAGAGGAGCCTTAATTTTTTCATACTTTTTTCAAGGCATCAGGTCTCGATTCACACGTTGTGTGAACTATTTTATGTTACTTATCAGCTGTGCCCCGCTGATGTGCGACCGCGATCTATTTGACTACCCGCCTCCTTGAGTAGTGGTCACGTGCATCTGAAGCAAATTATTTTTCCAAAACGGTTGAGAAATTATTATAATGGAACTTTTAATGTCAATCGATTTACAAAAAATTTTTTTGATAGATTTATATGATAGAAATCTAAGACAAGAAGAAGATCTAAGAGAGAAAAAATGGTTTTAGAGCAACTGGTTTTTGTGAAGAGTTATTATTATAATTATTGCTATTAGAATTACATTAGATCACGTGCTAGTGAGAGCCCATACGGGGACACAAAGCTGTGGCTAATGAAATACTGGCGGGTCGCCGAGGGCATTGGGCTGTGGTGGGTCAATTCCCAATATTGTAACTAGGAGAAGGGATTATGTGGGAACATGAGGCTCCTAGATTAATGGATTTACTGCTAGTTGCCCTCCGCAAATTGACTCTGGGCCTTTGTTTGCAAACACAAGTGCCATGATAATTAGTCTGTCGTGCTCTTAAGCACTTTGAAAACACTAACAAAGTACGCACTTACTGAGAAAGAGCCATAATACTAATAAATAAAATTGCAATACATATCAGCAACAGCTTAATTTGTTAATGCAATATACATTTGCAAATATACGGTATTGATAATACAATATTGAAGCGAAAGAGGTGTGTAAGTCTAGAAAGAACTGGCTAGTACTCCGTCAGGGACTCGGCGTGATGATATGATGATGATGATAATACAATGCGAGTGACACCACGGGCCAAAGCTAGTCTTTATTATGATTGTGTACATTTTGTTTATAATCAGAACATGAGCTTTATTATTGAAAGTTTGTTTTTGTGTTCCGACAAAATAATAGTGGGAATAAAACCGTGCGGCCTAGCACTGGTTTATGTCATTATTATTACTATATTTTTTGTGACAATTCCACACAAATTGGCATAGCAAGTAAAGTTTGTGTTATGGTAACTAGGCAACGGTATATTGATAGATATAAAGAGATCCATAGGGCATCCAAGACTAAAGTACTAGTACTCGTGTTCATTACACAAATAACTGTCCTCAGCGGGAATCGAACCCGCGACCAAAAGTTTCGGAGTCAGGAGCTCTAACGACTAGACGTAACCACTACGACCGTCTGGGCCGTATTCATGAATACTTGATCATAGTTGGCTGCTTGTCGAGTGAAGCTATTTCTTTTGACGAAGCTTAGTAAGTTTATTTTTTTTATACCACGCGGTTGGAATACAAACAAGCCGTCCACCTGCAGTTACCGCCGGCTATGAACGCTTGCAACACCAGTGTTATTGCTCGCGCGCTGCCGACCCTGCAAGAACCTTTTCATACCCTTCTTGAAGAACTCCATGCTGTACTCTTCAGGGTAAACCTTTACGGGAGCTAATTCCACAGCCTGATTGTTCGCGGAAGGAAACTCCTTTGGAACCTACGTGTTTGGAGCAGTACGAGACCTTTGTGGTTTGTGATGTCGAGATGTGTTGTGTTGTGTCGTCGATGGCGAGATGTGCGGTGCGGCGGAAGTGGGCATCATGTCGAATAATTCTTCAGAACACTTCCCGTTATACAAGCGGTAGAGCACACACCGGGAGGCAAAGTCTCTCCTCAGACTTAGTGGTTCCAAGCCGCTTGTGAGCATGGAATCATCGACAATCCTAGCGGCGCGTTTCTGAACCACGTCAAAAGGCCCAGCTGGTATCCAGTCCACAGGTGGCAGCAGTACTCCATGTATGGCCATATGTGGCCGAACTTGCGACTTACGAATTATCATAAAAGTAGATAATTAGCCACTAAGCCAAAACCGAATATGTGTTTCACTATCATTCGTTTGGAGCTAGTTCCATGCGCCATACTCAACCTGTGTCCAGACACAGGTTGAGTACGGCGCGTGGAACTAACTTTTTGAAAATTCAACTTTTGAACAACAACAAGCGAAATTCAACCTCGAAGGCCCAGGCCTTTGAGGTTGAATTTCTAACATTATTTCTGAATGTTTGAGAGGATACACATTCATTAATATTCATCGGTCCTCCATCTGTGCATTCTTGAGTAATGCTAGCTCTAGCACGCCGTGGTTAGGCTTAGGTTTTTAAAATCTGTCCAGCCGTTTCAGAGATTATCCGGAACAAACAGACAAGACAGAAATTAAAAAAAATGCTATTTTGGTGTATGTGCCGTATACATATTCATATGCATGTAGTAAAAAGCGGTTATTTCAATATTAGAAACAGAATTAGAAACACTAATTTGAATGCAGGTAATTCTACCTAACCTACCAACCTATTCATCAAACATTTTCAACGACGCCAAATTTTAAATAGCCCACAAAGCTTCCCTACCAGTATTCTTTAACGAGAGTTGTCGTTGCACTAATTGAGATAAATCGTTACGATTACGAGGAAATGACTGGGCATTAAACCTCTATAATTATTATTGAGGTTCACCCTCAACAGGGATCTATCAAGGAGAAATTAATATTAACGATCCGAATAGGGCAGATTCCTGTGAAGCAGGAACAAAAATGGAAATTTAAGATGTAACAAATGATAATAACTTTCGCCTTCCAACAAGAATCCCTGAAAAAGGCATAGCTATTATACCTGCTCTCTACTCCCTACTGGAAATACACGTGGGCACCATGATGACAATAGATTTAAAACTAATAGCAATGGCTTAGTTAAATGATAGGAAAATAACTATTCCATGCAAATATATAACTCAATTCTTTTTTATTAAAACAAGAAGAATTCTTTCCAATTTCAGTATGTTTCATAAGAGACAAGAAAAGAGTTATATATTTTCGAGAAAATGCGCAGAGATCAAAAAACGTTTATTGTTACCCTCGTTGGAAATATAATTCCAGCACACGACCTTAATTTATTAATAGCCCCCAGCGATCTTAACATTAAGGTGATATCCTATATAATCACTTAAACACTTTAGCCACAATTTTATATTTTATGACGTACGAAAAAAATCTGCCATATTATGGAAATAGGTACTTTATCGTTAAGCAAACAGATGGCGCCAGATTAAGCCGCCAAGGAATAAATAAGCTTACCTTTGCCACGTAGCTGATTATTTTTAACGTATATGTAAAACTAATGCAATTTTCTCTTTTTCAGGCAGTATTGAACAAGAAAATGCATCAAAAAGATTAAGGAGAGAAGTTGGTATCAATGACTGAGTAGTTGGTGCGGGTATATCGTTACTATCAGTGTATATCGCGCTTTGCAAATGTGTGTGGTAGTGCGCTAAGAAGTGGCAGTGTCCTGTGGCCATGAGTTTCCTGACATCCCTGGGACAGTATGTGGCGGGCGTGGCGGACAGTGTCGCCGGGCTGGCGCTGTCTCCGCGCCGCGTGCCGCCCTCGCGCCACCGTTCGGCGGAGGAATCACAGCCTCAAAAGCCGCAACCCTCTACAGCCACAATGAGAGGTATGCACCTTCACACTTTCTCTTAAGGGCTCCTGAAGCGAAGGGTTGGGAAAATGAGTAGTTATTACACTTATTGCCATCAAGCAGCCCGCATGGATGTTTTGCCGCCGTAGTGGATCGTCAATGGATGCAGTAACCGCTTACTATCGTTAGATACTTATGCACGGCTTTCTGTCCACCATAGTGGTTTAAAAAATATTATCGTCAATGTTATTTCTACTCAATTTTGTAGGGACTAGAGCAGACTGATTGTGAGCATTTATAAATAGAGAATCTTTTTTTTTATACCACTTGGATGGCAATCAAGTATGCTGCCCGCCTGATGGTAAGCGGTTACCGCCGCCATAGTGTGAGAAAAAATACATAAATAAACTTCATCATCATAATAAACTTTTGTAGGTAAATTTTACAAAAAATATTAAAAAAACAATCGTAATGCCGTTTATTTCTATTTGAAAGCAGAATGAGAAAAAATAACCCCATGATAATTGTATAAAAATGCAAATTTTCGAAGTAGCGTGAAATAAAAAATATTTTTATGAAAAATTCCATCAAATGGAAGCTTGAACAGTAGCTACACAGTCACAGAACCACATTTGAGAACGTTAGAGATAGACCCTTTAGATGCGACATTAATTAGAATGTCAGCGGGACCGAGCACCAGGTGGTTTATGTGCCTAGCCTCAACAGATATTATGTACTTAATCCATTCCATTTAGTGGAAAACGTCGTACCGTCCTAACCGCTACGAGAATCGTAACCGCGATAAATGAGCAGACTACTAAATGTTCGTAGTTTCTAACAACTCTGTACTAGACACAACGTAAGCCTCGGTAGTTATGAACAAAAATTTGCATGTTGGCATTCTATTAGTATGTGTGTGACAAAAAGATACAGACATATGGCATCTATATATCTGTCCCCTTCTCAGTTTTTACTACATATAATAACGTAATGGCCTCAACTTAGGGTAGTTAAGAGTTACTAATAAGTACTGTATCCTTCAAGCTTCATGAGCTCTCATCACGATAATGATAGAAGTGTGTAGCGTAATATTTGGTATGTGTCTAAATAGCGAATTATGTGGAGCCACTGGAAAGACTCAACCATAAGTGTTCACTCGTCAGAGAAGTTATAATGTTTATAAAGCCATCATTTTTCCACAGGTTTCCCTCGCGTAGTGCCCACGGAAGGTGCGTCAGCGCTCAGCGCGCGTCGGCGTACCCTGGATTGCCTGGCGCCGGCGCCGCCTCCCCGTCGAGGTGGCTCCCTGCGCGTGCCGCGAAACCAACCCCCGCCAGAGAAACCTGCTATGGCTTTTTGCAAAAGGCGCCTATCTTGGCCCGAGGTTGATAACTCTGCTAATTCCGGGTAAAGATTGTAATTTTTTGCCTTTAATGATACCAAAAACATATGGTTACATTCCAATCGTTATGCAACGTCAGTGACGGCCTTGAGAGTCTAAAGAAGACATTCAGGATAAGAGAGATTTAGATTTGAGAATTTTTTTTTGTATTGTCTCTCGTAGCGTTAGTTCCGGGAACTTTTGCTACTTAACCGGTCAATGGCGAGACCTAGGCCTCCAGCCAGGCACTTTAGTACTAAGCAAGCCAGCTAAGGGCACCCCCTGTGGGGTATGAACCTCGGCTTAGGGCGTTGCTGGATCGCGAGCAAGGGAGCTGGGCTGGACTGTTAATTTTATTTTAATATTATTTGGGGGCGGGATTTGCGCGTCTGGTTCGGCGCGGGCCGGCGTTTGCGGCGGGGGTCGAAGGGGAACATTACGGCTTATTCGCGTCGAGCCTCGACGGCGAGGACGGAACAGTGGTCGGTTGTGTGTAGTGCTGGTATGTTTTGTCAGGCGTCCTGTAGGTCCGTAATGTCGTCATCCGATTCGATGATGGCATGTCTTGGACGCCTTATCTTCGAGATAAGGGAAGAAGTGTGTACGATGGTGGCGCCACCTATCAGGTCCAACTGTGAATCTAAACTATTCTCGTATCCACCTGAAGACGCACAGAACATTTAATTCAAGTCGGTTCAGCCGCTTATTAGGAGGAGTTCAGTGACATACACACGTGGGTCCAGTAGAATTATATAATATAAAGGGAGCTTTTATAATTTCGTACAGGGCTCAGTTTCAATCAATTTTACAATCTTAATTTATTGAATTAGACAGCTCTGTTAGAACCTTTGCTACGCATGGGAATTCCTTTGTATGGAAACAAGATAATATATCACGTAGTAATTTGTGGCTTGCGAGATTGAATTTCCGGAATGAATATATTAGCCGTCTCGACCAGCTTTGTAAGTATACTAACATACGCGTGATATGGAAAACATGCATGCATCCCTGATAGTAAGTAATCGGTTACCGTAGTTAATGAAGTATTCAATTTGTTTTCTATTTATTACGTATTGCATTGTTCAATATTTATTTCATAAAAATAAAAGTAAAATTAAGTAAGTAGAGCCGCGGTGGCCGAGTGGTTCGAGCAGTTGCCTGCGACGCAAAGGTCGCAAGTTCGAATCCCGACTGTACCAATGAGTTTTTCTGAACTTAAGTACAGTGATTAGTCACACCACGAGCTTAACGGTGAAGGAAAACATCGAGAGGAACCTGCATACGTCTGAGAAGAAATTCAAAGGCGTATGTATAGTCGTGCTGGAGTAACGGCGATGGACTCGCCATCTGTCACGTTGGCACCTGATATACTTCTGGCAGAAAGTGGGCGTGTGGGTGTTACCTATACACCTCTGCCTACCCCTTCGGGGACCCTTGTGGAAAGGCGTGAGGATAAAAAAAAAAGTAAGTATATTTTATGTTTATAGGCTTTGTGTTAAAGTGTTATGGGCGCTTATTTCACTTAACAGTAGTTTCTGTATTAGCTATTTTTTATTTTTTTCATCTCAATATCTTCACCAACTTTTGAGTCAGCAAATGTTTTTATGCCTCGTGCTACATCTAGTGGTGTAAGCGACCTATCGGTCGGCAAATACACAGTAACAATGAATTACACACGTATTTTTGTAACATTAATAAACATATAGTTACTAATAGCAGAAGTAGGACATGTCGCCGAATAGATCCAATTTCAAAGTTTAACCTCAACAAAAGCCTTCAAGACAAATAACGATATTGGGGAAATCACAGCCCCCGAAGGATATTAACGTGTTTCGACGGAAAGGGAATTGTAAATTAGCAGCAATTCCTTACAGATTGGAGCCGTGACATGTCGCCAATGATAGTGGCCATGATTCTTAAAATGTCTAGGAAAAACAAGGACTTATTTTTTTTATGTAGGCCTTGGTGACCGCGTGGTTCGAGCAGTTGCCTGCGACACAAAGATCGCAAGTTCGAATCCCGACTGTACCAATGAGTTTTTCTGAAGTTTTAAGTTTGTAAAGTTTTCACCGTAATCGGTGAAGGAAAACTTCGAGAGGAAACCTACATATGTTTGAGTATTAATTCAAAGGCGTATGTATAGTCGTGCTTGAGAAACGGCGACGGACACGGCATCTGTCACGTTGGCACCTAAAATATATCTCTGGCGGAAAGTGAGTGTGTGGCTACCAGGGTCCCCGAAGGGGGGATATATATATAATGTATTCATAATATTGCTAGAGACCGCATATTTTGCACTCCAGCCCTACGTCAGAAAAAAGTTAGCGTGCGTCACATACCTAAGAATAATTGGATTGTCCAGGGTCCCAATATGTTATGCAGTAGCTAGCTCATACGTGTGCAGAGCTACTTGTCTGGGGGTAGTTCTAATAAGTAGGTTTGTATGCATAAAATATTAAAGAAGAATTTTGTTACTTTAATTAATTATTGAATACTTTTGCTGCTACCAAAAAACTTGAAACTCTTGGCAGAGGTGTATAGGTAGTACTTAAACACCCGATTTCCGCCACATATATATTTTAGGTGTCAACGTGACAAGGGTCGAGTTCGCCGCCGTTACTCAAGCACGACTAAACATATTTTGAATTTCTTCTCAAACGTGTGCAGGTTTCCTCTCGATGTTTTCCTTCACCGTAAAGCTCGTGGTGTGACTAATCACTATACTTACGTTCAGAAAATCTAATTTGAACAGTCGGAATTCGAACTTGCGATCTTTGTGACGGGCAACTGCTTGAACCACGGGCCATAACTCGACACCCAATTGCAATGATACCCTTTATATAATCGCAATAGTACCTTTGAACCAAATTCGTTCTATATGTGTCCAATCGTATGTAGAATTGATGTTTTCATCTTCGCAATTTAATTTTCTTCCAGTGTGTGTTAAATATTGAGAATATATAATAATTTCCATTAGATAGATTAATAATAATTGGGCTGGATAAGAATGAATTTTGGTAATGAATATGCATATACAAAGTAGAATGGATGTGAAATATTGGACGGTCTCACGTCGCAAGTTGAATCGATTTATCGTCAGGAGTCCCATTTGGTCCAATACAAAATTTGATTAATTGCGTAGTGTGCGCTCGTTCATAAATTTTTACTTTTATTATGTGGAACTTCTATGTTCTTTATCTTTTTTTTTTTATTTCTGTCCTTTATCTTTTACTGAAATTCTTATTCTATATTATAATATTATAAAATATTAAGATTTAAGGTAGGTAAATACAGTTGGAAATTAGCTTAACACTAAATCTCTATGAAGTATGTATTTGGGTCACAGGTCGAGGTGTTCGTACCTGCGCGTTCGAGGAATTACCTTTTAACTACGATACATCCCTATTAGGAACAAATTATAAACTGCTGACCTATGCATACTGAGTAACGCCCTACGGGTAATTTAATTCAAGGCCTTTAGCATCATGTTAGCTATAACTATGAATATTCTGGATTTTAAATAAACAAATATGGTTAATATATGGTAATCTGATTAGAATATGGTTGTAATAGTCTTCTAATCCT
The DNA here is from genome assembly GCA_016069955.1 of Drepana arcuata. Lineage (NCBI taxonomy): Eukaryota > Metazoa > Arthropoda > Insecta > Lepidoptera > Drepanidae > Drepana > Drepana arcuata. The sequence goes on from JACCPG010000360.1 coordinate 126,731, forward strand.
GGGTATGTCAGAGGAAGTATGAAAATAGCTTGAATGCAGTTGAGATGCGACCTCTTCGAAAAATGTGCGGCGTAACGATATTAGATTGAATCCGCAATGAAGAGATTCGCAAATCAACTGGCGTGAATGAGGGCGTGATTGTAAAGATGAAGAAAGGCATGTTACGTTGGTTTGGACAAATAGAAAGGATGAGTGAAGAAAGATTGACGAAACAGATATACAAAGCAAAAGTGTGTGCAAGAAGAGGCAGAGGAAGGCCACGTTCCAACTACCTTGATCAAATAGATCGGACTCTGAAGGACGGGAACGTTAAGAGTACTCGAAACCGACGAGCATGTATGAAGAGACTGATGAATGTGGACGAAGCGAAACAGGTATGTAAGTCTAGAGAGAACTGGCGCTCTATACTCTCTGCCTACCCCGTTAGGGACTTGGCGTGATTATATGTATATATGTATGTAATAGTCTTGGACGACTGGTTCGATTAACGCATAGACTGCATGATAAAATTCCCATTTCCCAAATGCATGCACCTACAGTGATTAATCACACCACGAGCCTTACAATAACGGAAAATATCGAATGAAAGTCGTTGTACTCGCCATATGGCACCTAAATATATTTCCTACGTGCTACTACACAAATTTGCCAACCCCTTCAGGGGCCCTGAAGGGAAAGGGTGGAGATATGAGAATTAATTATAAACCACCTTCTCCTGAACCATATGTGCATTTGACGTTATGTATAACTTGTTATATTTTCGTGTAAGCACGTACATCTATGAGGTACCAGTACATTGAATACTATAGCTTTTATTATTACACAACACAGAGTATCTATAAAACTGAATATATATATATATATATATATATATATATATATATATATATATATATATATATATATACGACTCAATTAATAAAAAAATCTAGAGATTTTCTTCATTCAACACACAATCTTAAGAGCTATTTATACATTTTTAATAAGTTAAAAAATATTTATGGATGAGGAAAATACGACCATAAGGCGAGACTCCAATCCGCTTCCGCCGAAATGTGTCCCCTTAAAACGCGCACGTAGATCTTTTTACTTCTCAAATATTTATAAAAGTTTCGTTATTGAAAGACCTTTAAAATCAAGATAAACTTAATTAACATTTTCCATTATAAGAAAAAAAGTAGCTCCTCTCAGTTATTATACATAGCATATAATGGAGGCATGTCCTATGAATCGATTTCCTTAAAATGGTTTGTTCAGTAGGCACGCGTCGTGATAGTTGACGTAAGTGTATGTGGAGTTTTTCAATTAGATAAAAGCAGGTAATATAGGTGGATGATCACAAAGTAAAAGCTTGGGATGGGGTGGTGCGTAGGTTGCGAGTGGGAGGGTAGGGGGTGAGTGGGAGGGGGGGGGGGGGGTATCTCAAAGCGCGGGGGGACACGTGCAAGGACGTGCAACAGGTCGCCAGATGACCTACTTAATCATTTTATTTGTCATTACTTTGATATTTTGACAAGAATTGAATATCTATAATTGAAATTTCTTAAAAAACTTAAATATGATTTTCTTAGGTTTTTTGAACTATTTTGACAAATAAGACAGGTGTTAATGCGCAAGTAAAGGCTTTAAGATTGAAATAATGTAGAAGTAACAAACTGTACCAACGTTTTGTAATACAGTTATGAAAACTATTTTCACCTTGGTCGCCGAGCGACTTCAATCATCATCAGCAGTTAAAGATCACAGCTTCAAATCTTGGTGGTCTGCACCTAAATGGAATTTAGAGTAAGACGAATCAGGATTACGTCGAATTCGGAAAATCTAATACGGAATAAACGATTATAAATAGTTTAGTTGGAGTCCTAGTTTATTTTTTGGCCCATGACTTTTGGTTACCTAGCTACGCCACTGCCATAGCCTTTTCTCGAGCACAACATACTTCTTCTTTAAATTTATTTTCAATCGTATGCAGGTTTCCTCTTGATGTTTTCTTTCACCGGAAAGCTCGAGGTGTTCAAGTTCAGAAAAACTCTATACAGTACAATACAGTCGGGATTCAAACTTGCAATCTTTGTGTTGGAGGTAGTAACAAGTTGAACCACTGGACCACCACGGGTCTTTAGTGGAATGTTTTATGGCTTATTCTAGAAAAAATATTTCTGGCCTGACGGTGATCTACAAATACCTTAACTTTGATGTGCTGATATGGGTTGATTGGACGGTTGAAATAAACCTCGAAGGTTTCACAGTTTCCTTCAGCAAACTCTGGTTTTAAAATTACCGTGGTATCTATTTTGACGATATTATTGACCAGTCAGAACAGCACAAAGTTCTTGAAAAAGAAAGAGGCGGCTTCGCGCAAAGTTACCTTTAGTTATTCAAGCGTGCTACCAGCGTACCAATATAGCTAGTCGCTTACTATCAGACAAGCAAATGGGCTGTTTGTGACATTAGGTGACTTTAGTGGCATAAGCCCAAGGTCTTATCGAGATGTGTTGCAGCGCTGTTACAGATTGTTTTGTTTTTAAAAGCATCCGTAGCCACTAGAAGCTAATAAAATGTTATATTGAATTTGTACCAGTTTATTTGGTATTCCAGTACAGTCATATTCATAGTCATAGTCATATATGTACAGTTCAAATGCATTAGCCCATGAGTAGAAAAAAATACTGGAAAACATATTTGTCTTCGATTGTATAAGAAAGCAGGAAAATTATAAAATATCTTTTTATCGATATTCATGAATGGGCGCTTATTTAAATTTTAACAGCGCAGTAGTCTTCAATTAACATTTGTTTAAGTAGATTTGCAGGTAGAAGTACACTAAAGTTTCAAATTAATACCATTAATTAAGCGAAATGTAAGCAAGCAAGAGGGCTTTATTCTTCCATTTCGGGCACAAGATTTTAGAGATCTGTATAGAATTTATTAATTTTACTTTAAATTAATCTAAATAATCCCTTATAACCCGAGTAAAAAGCCATAATACTCTGGTAATTCTTGTTTATGACGACAGTGTAGCTTAATCGAACTTTAATTAAATTCCGAAAAAATACTATTTGAATGATTGAATTTCACTTAAAACGCAACTGCACATGTAATCGCATTAGCAGCCTACGCTTTGGAAAATATAGTGCACTCTTATTCATGCTTCATGTAAGCAAGTTTTAATGGTCCTTTCCATATATTTACATCGAAACACCTGTATTTTATTGTCGTCAGTATATCTTTTTAGAACAAACAACCCGCTATGAACGCACGTCACCTGCTTCCGACAAGGCAACGTGACAAGCTATACAACTTGTACCTTTATAAAATACCGCTGTCATCGGCGCTTCTTTTATGATTTACATAGTTTGCCCGCTCGACCTTCAGAGGATTTCATAGAATGTTCAGTTTCTACGCGTACCTACTTACAAGTTTTTAAAAGTGCTCCATATGCTAACGTCAAGCCGAGACCTTCATCGGATAGGCAGAGGGAATAAACTTCATGGTAGTTTCAGTGTCTTTTGGTGGTGAAAAAAAAAGATACATACATACCATCACGCCGAGTCCCTAACGGGGTAGGCAGAGAGTATAGAGCGCCAGTTCTCTTAAAATCAACAGACCTTGACGTTCATTTATTTATTATCCATCTTATTTATATGTAAGTACAAATAGGCAGTTTCATGCACTCTTATGAATTTTCACACTTGTAGGTAATTACACCAACTAATATAATGATTTATTGGCGTCCACCACACTACATTTAATCTATTGCCCCTACAGGGTACGTTTGTTTAGTTTATAATTACTTGTAACCTAAAATATATAATAATCATCAAAAATCATATGACTACTATTGGCGTAAAACAAGCCCTTGAAAAATATTTCAAAATGACCTCAGATGATGCAGATGTTACTATGTCTCACTATTGTTGCAGAGTGCAAGAAACCGACGGGTCTTACTTTGAGAGCTTCACGGCGCTGTCATGGCGGCAGGAGAATCGAAGGCTTGCAGCGCTACGGCTGGCGGAGGCTCGGGCGGAGCGCCCACCTCCTGCGCCCCATGACCTCGGCCTGCCAAGCGTGTCCGCGCACCTCTCCCACAAAGAGCATGAGCACTTGTATACTGAGGTAAAATTTTGTATTGTTGCTAAAAATATGCCCTTAATGCACTGATATTTTGATGTCATTTTGATCTAAAGTATGCGTAGTGCACGCAACAAAGTTGTATCTCAATTTTAGGCATACCTACACGCAATCCCACAAAGGTAGGCATAGGTGTGTAGTAGTTCCAACATGGCAGATGGCGATTCCATCGTTGGTCTAACACCGATTCTTAGAGTTCTACTAACCCCAGCATAATAAATAACATGCTATAAATATAACGCAGTATACCGCCAATCAGATAAACCCCAGCGTTTAATAAGATTAACGAAATTAGTACTGACATTATTTGTTCTGTATCGAAATGAGATTATGATATTTATTGGCATGGGCACCGCTCATCGTAAACCTATAGGGACACTTCATTGCTTATAATTGCTCTTCTCATCTCTCTCAGTTATCCCACTTCTCATGGTCAGCAGAAGTAGTATATAGTTATTTGATTCACTATCGAGTACTTAAAATACCAAATGTATCATATTATATAATTTGATCTATTTATATCATAATACAAATAGATCAAATTATAAAATATAAAAAAAATATGATACAGACAGGTATAATCTCAACTAAGTAAGTAAAACAATTATATTGCTGGTACCCTGCTAATAAAATTCACTTCGACGTTAATTCTAAATAGAGTAAATTCTCCAAAATTCGTTCTTTCGACAAAACAGTTTGTTTCTTTAGTCAGTCGTTGCAATTTACTACCTATTTCCATGCAAATGCAATTGCAAACAAAAGCTTGTTAGGTACTACTTGTCTTATACTGTGCCAAGATAGTTACAACTCAAACCATTGTCAACATGATATGATACGTCAGGATCAATTAAGGTGATATTATGTTTGCTATTGTCCCATCGTACGCTCAGTGCCGCGTCGGCGTCTCTCTGTAGCGACGCTATAGGCATATAAATATATAGAATTGAATCGCAATATACGTATATACATATACATATAGAAACCAAGGGAAATCACCGCCTGCATATATTTGCCACAGCTCTCAGAAATTGTACTTCTATTCTTCTTTTTTAGGGTTCTTACTTTTCACTTCAGGGAAATTAATGTGTGCCACATTTACATGAAGGTCTCGGGCAAATGATGTTAAGTTTCCCATGATAATTTGCTACAATGATAATTAACATCACAGTGACTTATATCATGCCAAACTGCGTGATATTTCCAACCATGCTTCCACGTAGTGGTTTGGGAAATTATTGGATTTTGAGCGAATAATGATGTAAATATATGACCTATGAATAAATATATAAGAACATACCAATAAATAAATAAGTATTCCTCGTCCTTTTTTTAATCGTTCATACGAATACGTTTAATTTTATAATTTGTTCGGACAAATTGTAAAAACACATCAAAATCAATTGCAATATATGGTTTGACGATGGTTGTACAGTAACAGTTTCCTGTATCGTGTTATAAGCAACCTAAAATATCTATATAAAATATAATATAAGATTATTCTCAAACTGGTGGTCCATGATAGAATAAGGTCGCCTTTGATATGCTAATAAAACCTAAGCAGGGATTTCTTTGCACTGTGCTCTGTAAGCCTTTCTTAATAAACATAAGTATGTATACTAAAATATTTTCTTTAGATCAGTTTTGTTGAAAGGAGTAACGTAAAGTCAAGAATTTAGTCTGTACCTTGCACATCTAATTTTGACATCTCTATAATCACAGTTTCGATGTAAATCAAAAATTTACATATTTGTTGGTATCCAGTTTACTTGAAACATGCAACCTAGTGATATTGATTCATTATGCTGATACAGAAAAGGGAAAATCGAATGTATTATATTTAAAACGTATAGAGATATGTACTTGTACAATATGTAAATGAACTCACGTTGAATTGGACGCAATGAACAGAAATATGTAGAGTAATCACAGTTTTTTTTTTATTATATCACAAGATTGGTAAAACAATCATATGGCCCACTTGATGGGAATCGGTTATCGTAGCCTATTTATGCCTACGATACCGAAGTATAATTTGCGCGTTGCCACTCTGTATTCGGAGTCACTCCGGCAACCCAATATCCTGCCCCCTGCCCCCTCCCCAAGGAGCTAATTATTAGACACTGTTATATTTAACACAAAAAAATATGTTATTTGGCTACGGACGGCAAAATTCAAACGGGGAGCCCGTTATGCCCTACCTCTCTTTAATTGATATTTAATACCAAATCATTTGTGTGTCGATCCCGATTCGTGCAATGACGATTCGTGAATATTGTTGAATGAGAAGTTTATTGATCGTCTGCCTACAACATTGGTCTGTCTTGAAAAGTACGTTTTTGATCGATGATAATTCCCAAGAACTGTAATAAGCTGTAAAGCAAAATCTGTTTGTAAACCGAACTTAAATAACCTCGATTTGGTTTTAAGTATAATCAAACAGTTAGGGAGGCTAAGCTCGAAGGATCAACACATTTAAGCAGTTCTTAACTAAAAGTTTCAAAATAGCATAACGAAATTCGTCTTAATTATAGTAATTACGGTGAATTTTTGAAAGTTATACTTGTGTTACCTACGGTTCGCAAAATCCTAGTTGAGTCTGAGATAGCCGGGTGCTGAGCATTCGTCTTCATATTTATATAAATTAACAGGTACTTTACTGCATCGAGAACGCGGTGGGAGCCCCGGCACCGGACGGACAGTTCGGCTCATACAAGGAGGAAGTAGTAGAGTACGCCCGGCGCGCTTTCCATGTGTCGACAGAAGCTCACTCCCGAGCGATGCGAGCCGCTGGCAGCGAACGTCCGCCTACAGTGGTTCTCGGCTGCTGCGTCCTAGAAGCTGATGGGCTTGAAGCTAAAGATGCCAATGGTATGGACTATTTGAGATGTGTATTTATTTATATAGACAAAAGGTATAATGCTAAAAAGCCAAACGCCACAAAGATCACAAGTACGAATCCCGACTGTAACAATGTGTTTTTCTTAACTTATGTACAGTGATTAGTTACACTACGAGCTTTACGGTGAAGGAAACGGCGAAGAAAAAGGAAGGAAAGGAAAAAAAAGGTTACCGTTCGTGCACGAAATAATATTGAGATAAATAGTTGTGTTAGCAGATACAGTGACGAACGGTTTTTCTTCTTCAGAACTAGCTATTCCTTGTAGAGTTTTGGATTTTGGCAGTACCTACACGGATATTCAATTATACATTTTTATATAATCGAGGTAGTAAGAACCTTTATGCGCCGCCGACGCCGTAGTATTTATACGTTATACATTTGTCCTTCTGTAATTCTTCGTAAATTCTTCTCCCTTACGTAATTCAAATAAATAATTTAAAATAAATAAATAAATAAATAAATTCACTTTTGAGCTCACACGGCTTCTGTCTTCTAATGGATCTAACAGCTTGAAATCATAGATAATAATATTATTTACGACGACCGTCTGGTCTAGTGGTTAGAGCTCCTGACTGCAAAACTTGAGGTCGCGGGTTCGAATCCCGCTGAGGACAGATATTTGTGTGATGAACACGAATATTTGTGCCTTAGTCTTGGATGTCCTATGTATTTATGTATTTATCTATCTATATAAGTAAATATATTGTTGTCTAGTTATCAGAACACAAGCTTTTTTTGATATAATTTGGGACTAGTTCAATTTGTGTGGAATTGTCCCAGGTATTTATTTATTTATTTATTTATTAACATTTTTATAAAATAATATATTGTAAAATATATCCTCACGCCTTCCCACAAGGGTCGCCGAAGAGGGTAAGCAGAGGTGTATAGTTAGTATCCACGCACCCAGTAGGCGAGTCCGTCGCCGTTACTCGAGCAGGACTATACCATTGCCTTTGAATTTCTTCTCAAGCGTATGCAGGTCTCCTATGGTTTCGATGCTTTCCATCACCGTCAAGCTCGTAGTGTGACTAATGACTTAAGTATAGTTCAGAAAAACTCATTGGTACAGTCGGGATTCGAACTTGCGATCTTTGTGTCGCAGGCAACTACTCGAACCACTCGGCCGTTACGGCTCTATTGACATGTCTATTTATTTATATTGAAGTATCGTATAATGCAGAAGTGATTTCCGTAAAAAGTATCGTCCTCTAAATTGCGACTACACAGTACCTACTAAGTTGAATAAAGTTACTGTATATCAATACGAGTTTTATGTGATCCATCAAACCAACAAGCAAACATAACAAAGAACTAGCTGACTCATCAATTACCATAGGTATATACATTTCTATATTCTATCGTAATCTTTTGATTTCTTCATACCTCTAAATACCTGAACGCGAGAGATCCTAAAATATGATACACAATAAAAAATGATATATTAACACAATTCCAAAATTTCACACTTATATAGTGTGATTTTGAGCATAAATTTAATTAGCTGAGTTAATTTGAACTGGAATTGAATTGGAATCTTGTTGAAAAGAGCATACGTTTTGGTTTTGTTCATTAATAATGCACAGATCGATATCACAAAATTGTAATAGATATAGTAAAGCGTATATTGAAATAGCATAATACTTAATGGAAATAAAAAAACTTTCTTTTTAGAATAACTTACGCATATTTATGAGCAAGGATAAATCTGCGTGAAAAGTATGGAATTTAATACCGTCGACTTCAAGGCAAAATGCGAAGAACGTGAAAATTGCCGTGTTCCCGACTAAGGACAATAAACTTAGGTGGGAATATTTTCTATCGTAGAAAATTTTATTTATAGACGAGGGAACTGAATTTGCCTGTAGTATCAACCAAATATTTCATAATTTTTTGCCTCTGTGTCATAACTTAACCGTTTAAAACATACATTTAATATTACTATGAGCATTGAGTAGCAGACATCCTTCCGCAAACGCTCAGGTTGTAGAATTCGCTGATTAAGTTTGCCCCAGAGAATACAGTATGGGTTATTTAAAAAAGGATTTGAAAGTATTTTTACATTGATTTCCTTCATATCCTTACGGTGGTAGTAACGGCTCCTCGTTTGTCATCTTAATTTTATAAAATTGTATAATAAACGAAAAAGGCGAGTAAGTCCATACGTTCCAAACATTTATAATAATACAGCCTTGAAGTGTAGGTGGGACTGAGTTATCAGTACAAAGTTTTCCTTTTACTTCCTCCCATAATAAGTAGTAAAGTGTGGGTAGAAGCTCTTGATAGAGCGCGCTTGTTGCTCACGAAGGCGTCGCTTCGCTCCTTTATCATATTCATATACCTATTAAACGCGAACGAGGAACGTCGACGTAAATATATTCACCACTACTTCTCTCTCGTTTTTCCTTTGCTAACCTATTAAGTATTATTTACTATAATGCAACGCCATTTTTAATATGACACATCTGAAGTAATATCTCTTTCTTTTCTATTGAATAAAAACAAGATTTACTCATTGCATCATTCTTTGGCAAGAAACCTAATCTTGCATTTATGAATCGCAATCTAGTGGACCGTAATGATGCACTGTAAGTAGATATGGTACAGACATTTCAAATTGATGCATTGAGGGTCTTCGAATAGCTATTATGAGAGCTCAATTTTCTCGTCACTATAAACAAACACTCAATGTTCATAGATAATGTAATTGGGTAACAAAGAATGTCACCGGCATATAGCGGCGGGCGTGTTATTCAATTACGCGCAAGACGGCGAACGATCGCCTGCTGACAGGAGGTATATAAACTCTCTCATATCAAGTTATGTGCACAATTTAAATTTTACTTCCTTGTTTATCTACCATATTAAATTTGCTAAATAATTTCACCAACATACTAACAAAACAAATGCACCTATGGAAAGTTCGGACCCAATTTCAATTCAAAGCAAAAGTTTGTTTCGACAGCTTTACAAATGTGTACTGAAGTTGGAAGGTATTCAATTAAATTTCAACCAGGTTTAGAAACCATACATTCCTATGTTACACTATATTTAATTATTTTAGCCTAAATGAGTAGCGAACTATTTCTTTAATCGGCAACTCGGAAGCGTTACTTTTCATTGTGAAAATCCTAATTATACAACGTAAAACTCGTTTTAAATCGTATAGTACAAAAGGTCACGAACACAAGGAACTGCTCAAAGAAACTGTTATTGTAAACAACAAATAATCACCTCTTTTTTTTAATCCAAATAATCACTTCTTTTATTTCAGAAATAGGCTGACTAATTAGGCTATAATAAAAAAAAACAATAGTAATAGTGTAATAGTAAAATCACAGGTGTTGTCGCAAAACACGCGTATTTTGCCAACCTTTGAAAGGATAAATATTCTCTCCGCAAATCTATGGATCTCTGTTGATTGAGGATGGCTGTTACATTATAAGTTTTTTACCAAGGCTGTTCACATCAGGGTACAGCGATCCATACTGCATGCTGGGCATACAGCCTGCGTCGCTCCCCGCGTCTCCTCGTGCTTCGGAGGACGAGGGCCGCAAGCATGGCTTCAGGCTCAGCTTCAAAAGACGGGATGGGCGACAGCAGCGCGATAGCCTAGGGCGGCTGCCGGCACGCTACATTCGAGCTACCAGCGTTAGACCACATACGCTCTCGCCTAAGTGGAATGAGACTTTCAAATTGTAAGATTTGTATATAACTATCTACGTAAATATTATCTCTTGGCAATAGAGAATTGCAGATTTTATTCCACTAATTAAGCCGCTTGTAGTAATGTACACCTATCCTATAGCGATATCGACGACATATCGTCCGACGTGCTTCATTTGGACATTTGGGACCATGACGACGAGAGTTCCGTGCTGGACGCGGTGTCGCGACTCAATGAGGTGCGAGGTGTGCGCGGACTCGGCCGCTTCTTCAAGCAGGTCTGCCAGAGCGCGCGACAGGGCAGCCAGGACGACTTCCTTGGTAAGAAGCTTATGCTGATACGTAAAGTGGTAGCGGGCGCTGAGTCTCTAAGAACAGCACACTACGGATAACAAAACTTACTTAGCTAAAATTTTTCAATTGTCGGTATACGATCAGTAGCATTAGCAGCATTTGGAATGTGCGGATATGCAGATTTAAGCTCGATTATAACATGCTTCTCCTATTGAAGTTTAGTTATTAGTCTGACCATTAACCTATTTGAGAACCAAAATAATGGAATGATATCTGCATTTCTCCTATTAGATTATAGTATATAATGTACAGATATATAAAAGGCTATATAGAATATGCACATGACAAGAAAAACATAATCATATGAATTAGCGACTTGAATAACGGAAATGTAACATAACACGAATACATTTAGGGATGTTGATAAAATGGTACCGTAATCTACATTATGCTTTGTTGTCGACACGGGCGAGTGGGGAAGTGTGCCCCAGGGTCCATAAGAACGCGCTATGCTATTGAGCTAAAGTGAACACACCTTGTAACAAGAATGTCAAACTCATTTTGGAAATAAATACAGTCCCCAATTATGTTATACATTCTTAAGAAAACATTTATTGTTACATTTTTGTTTACGTATTCATCACTCATAAATTATACATTAAAATTTTCTGGGTTTGATTTCGTCTATATATAAATATAGTTTATTTACAAGCACAAATTTAAAGCACGCTTTATTAAAGTAAATATTTGTAATTGTTTAGTTGTGACTGCATTCGTCATAACTTGTGTAGTATGTATTAGTTATCGTCAAAGCACGTAATTGGGTTGATATGATCCTGCTGAAGTTACAACGAAGTTACGGCAAGGAGCCGTGGTGGCCGAGTGGTTCGAGCAGTTGCCTGCGACGCAAAGGTCGCAAGTTCGAATCCCGACTGTACCAATGAGTTTTTCTGAACTTAAGTACAGTGATTAGTCACACCACGAGCTTTACGGTGAAGGAAAACATCGAGAGGAAACCTGCATACGTCTGAGAAGAAATTCAAAGGCGTATGTATATCCGTGCCTGAGTAACGGCGATGGACTCGCCATCTGTCACGTTGGCACCTAATATACCTCTGGCGGAAAGTGGGTGTGTGGGTATTACCTATACACCTCTGCCTACCCCTTCGGGGACCCTTGTGGGAAGGCGTGAGGATATATATATGAAGTTACAACGCTGTGTCTATATTACCAAGGTGCGTAAAAGATAATTATTTTCACTATCAATCAACCGTGTTTGACAGCAGACTCGCTCGATCACTCTATTTGGATGCCGTAGCCCTATGTAGATACTATGTATATTCTGTAGTGTTTCATCTAAGCTACATCCTGAAGAAAGCTATGGTTTTTTTTATTCAAATTGAATATTCACAAGTAATCAATTCATCGTATTTTTTTATACTTGCCCTATTTTACGACACTACGAGTCATATCCTTACCAATATCGTATAATCAATATGTAGAAGGCCCATAATTGTATGAAATGGTTATACCTTTAGCCTTGTTATATTTATATAAACTATCCAAGTACGAATCGCGTCAACATGTAAAGATATGTGGAAGATGCATATTTAACGTACAACATTTATTTTTAGTTAATTTACAAAAGATATCTACTACAGATGGACTTTTTATACCATTTGAAACGGAATTCTGAAGATGACTGATCGAACTATTACCACATTTCAGTTACATGTTAAGTAAACACGTAACAACAACGACGTAGTTTCATCAAATTCAATTCGACAAGATGAATTTGTATGCTATATGTTTCCAAATAAATATAATACAACGAAATTCAATATTGTTCAACATAGTTCAACATCCGGTTAATAAAGGGGCTGTGTAATTCGTATTCAAATGAGGGTTAGACGAGAGCAATTGCATTGGGCGCCGCGTGATGAGGTGTAGCGATAGCAGCGGCGCGCTCCATAGACAATGAACCATATAGACCATATTTACGCCGGACACGCTCTGACAATGTTTGTTCAACATAATAACCACTCACGCACTCAGCCCTCATAAAATCAGTTTATATCACGGAGATAATCTGATAGTACGTTTGACCGAACCGGGTAACAGTGTCGTAAATTAGGTACTTAGCCATTAACAGTAATTAGATTGCCACAGTGACTCTTGCTGGCAGTTAAAGAGTCAACGCAAAAATATAAAAGTAACTTAATAGTTGAACAACACATCAAAAAGTAATAAAATATGACTTGGTCCTTGGACTTGATCCTAAAGGCTCAAAAGCTGTACAGAGCTGACTGACATTTGGAAATCCTTTACGGCAATGGGATGAAATGCGAGTTCGTGTCGATAAATTGGATATAACAAGATTGATGGACGAGAGCGCACATTCAATATTTATTTACCTGCGGCGGCACCACTGGCGTATTTGATTTCACTTGGTTAGGAAATTGTTCGAGTGCGAGTTCGAGGTAGTCGATACAGCCTGATACATACCTTTCATGACAATTTTGTTTGATAACAAATCTCTACTCACGCATTAGAAACGCGCCGTGTTTGTATGAATGTACTGATTTTAGAAACTCCTTACGGCATTTTATTCGTTATTGTATAAATAAACCTTTTTGTATATCCTCACGCCTTCCCACAAGAGTCCCCGAAGGGGCAGGCAGAGGTGTATAGGTAATACCCACACACCCACTTTCCGCCGGAGGTATATTAGGTGCCAACCTGACAGATGGTGAGTCCATCGCGGTTAGTCCAGGACGACTATACATACGCCTTTGAATTTCTTCTCAGACGTATGCAGGTTTCCTCTCGATGTTTTCCTTCACCGTTAAGCTCGTGGTGTGACTAATCACTGTACTTACTGTACGTGACCTTTGCGTCGCAGGCAACTGCTCGAACCACTCGGCCACCACAGCTCGGCTCTCTTTTTGTTATTAATAAAATATTACTTCAATGTTCAGGTTGCGTGAACATCCCTCTGCGTGAGATTCCGTCTACTGGCGTCGAGAGTTGGTACAAATTGGAGGCCCGATCCCAACGGTCGTCAGTGCAAGGTCGCATCCGGCTGAGGCTGTGGCTTTCGGCACGCGAGGCAGGCCGTCACGACGATGACAACTGGCAACAGGTGTCTTTAACTTATAGCAACATCCTTATACACAAATCTGTTTTTAGCGTTCCTGGACTTACAAGATATTTATATATATGTAACATCTTACTATAATTAACTATCTATATTTACTATAAATAATTATCTTAACAGTAAAGTACACAATGGTGTCCATTATTTTGTTGCCTATTAGGGTGTGCCATTAAAATGATTTTGTTTTTTTTATATATATATTAATAATGTATAAGTAGGTATGTGTACATATTTTCTAGGCACTTCTGTGTTTTTGTGTACAATTCTAGCTATTCTTATTCTTATCGACGTATTAACAATGTTTTGAAATTGTTTAAGAATTTGCTACATGTAAGTATATTATTATGATACAGGCTAGCTTTCTACTATACACATTTTCTCTCTACATACTTTGCTACGCTACGGTTGTAGCAAACCAAGCAAGTGTAGCGTATTACCTAATTAAATACAACTTTGAACTGTTTGATTAATGGGTAATAATAATAATAAATAATAAATACCTAGGACAATTGCACACAAATTGACATAAGCAAAGTAAGCAAAGCTTGTGTTATGGTAACTAGACAACGATATATTTACTTATATAGATAGATTTATACATAAGACATAGGACATCCAAGACTAAGGTACAAATACTCGTGTTCATCACACAAATATCTGCCCTCAGCGGGATTCGAACCTGCGACCTCAAGTTTCGCAGTCAGGAGCTCCAACCACTAGACCAGACGGTCGTCAAACGTAATATCTGTAGGTACTGTCTGTAATACCTGTACACACAGTACAGATATTACATACTGTATTCTATCGAAGTCGGTACTTTAGATAACATTTTTAAACAATGTTCAAATCCCTTTGGATGAAATCACAAGGCATCCTAGGTAATAACTATGTTACTATTAAAATATACTTATATTTCAGCGTAGTCCATAATTACGTTGCTAGAGTTAAACAGCCTAAAATTGTATCCACTCCTGGAAACAGGGAGGAGAAAGGATAATTATAATTCTACTAAATAAGCTTTACTTTGATATCTAGTTAATCACAAGGTCTACATTTAATGGGAAATACTTGGCGTAATTAATGGGGCCTTAAAATGTATAATTCGAAAGTTCTCCAAGAACAAAATGTTTTGATGTTAATTGACGACTCAAAAGTGTCTCGGAATATCGTCTATATTTCCTCAGACACTAATGACTTGTTTTCATAACTTTTCAGTGTATATAATAACAATTAATGTAAATTAATTACAACGCTCGCTTTATCCCCACCGCTTACATGCCCTACGTTAGCTTGTTATGTAGTACCTACATTGGCGCGTTGTCCAACTTAAACGAACATTAGTGAGGTTTCATTAGCACAAAGGGCAGCATGAGCGTCCCCAATGCTATGATTCTAATAAATGTTTAAAAAGGGCACAACTCCCTTTACGACATTACGATTAAAAAAAGTCGGATTCAATCGTAATTACGATGAAATACAATTATCTAAATATTTGTTTGTTAAATAAATACGCTCAAGTTCGATCAAATTTCGTTGTCAAGTCGACGAATATGGTGCGCGGTGGAAACAATTCCATTATATTAAAAAAATCCGGAAGATGAAGCGCGGCTTTCATAAGTCTTGGGTTGTTTATATTACATATATATTACATAAAGTTTACTTCTCACGTTCTTCCTCACAAGTTGAAATATATTTTGTTTATCATTTCAGTTCGACAAGACCTATTAAGTTCTGTCAAGTATCCTGAATTTTAACTTCCAAACTATATATAAGGCTTCGATGATAAATACTTATAATACATATTTATCTCATATTAATGTCTCCGTTACGACATTATCTATACCTTAGTATTTTTTCTATCAAGCTAATTCGTACTTATGCTATTATTATTAACATTATATATTGTACCAAGGCATTTAAGTTCGTATCCAAGCCTGAAGCCCGCTACTTAGCTCACTGTGGGCCATCTATCACTGTCGTGTGGTAACTTTATTCCACTAACAGTACTTTAATCAATGGTACAATAAAATAAAGTTGATGTTCGTCCGCCTAGTGGTAAGCGTTATATATGCTCATACATTGTTTGAATGGTAAAAGACAGAACAGAATGCTTTGCTTTAGCTTTAGCATATCTGATGAACATCGCTCACACATTATGACATTCAGCGAACCATTAGCCACTACATAAACATTACTCTTTGTGTAACTTAGTCCCATCTAGGGCGGCCGCTTGGCGCGCTCGCTCCATCGCCCTTGATGTTGTTATGGATCGTATTGTCTTTTTATTTATTGAACAATATAGCTAATATAAATAGTTATACCACTTTTGACAATGTCAATGACAATGTGAAGTTTTGAAGTTTCTTGTGTTGTTATTGCTCTATGTAGAACCCTCGTTTTTGTTATATTTTTTTAAATAAATCGGAAAATAATCTATAATCGATTGGTTCGTACCTAATTTGAACAGTATTTTGTTTTTATAGAATGTCCCGTTAAACATAATTGAATCACTATTTAGGTGTCCCCAGTCCCAATTAAGAGAGGTAGGGCATAACGAGTTTCCCGTTCGAATTCGGAGCTGCCCGCCTGGGGCAGGACCTCCACCTTATAGAAGTCCGTAGCCAAATAACACAATTTTTTTGTGTTGTGTTCCTACGCGGTGAATAAGGTTTCCAGTAATGAGCTCCTTGGGGAGGGGGGAGGATTGTTACATTGGGTTGGAAGCAGAGGGATTAAACCCATTATCCTGCCAACACACTATAACTCTCCGAACACAGAGTGGTAACACGCAAGTGATACTTCGGTATAGTGAGCGTAAATAGGCTGCGGTAGCCGTTTCCCATCAGATGGGCCGTATGCTTGTTTGCCACTCTTGTTGTATAAAAATATATATATATATTTATATATAGAAGAGCCGTGGTGGCCGAGTGGTTCGAGCAGTTGCCTGCGACGCAAAGGTCGCAAGTTCGAATCCCGACTGTACCAATGAGTTTTTCTGAACTTAAGTACAGTGATTAGTCACACCACGAGCTTTACGGTGAAGGAAAACATCGAGAGGAAACCTGCATACGTCTGAGAAGAAATTCAAAGGCGTATGTATAGTCGTGCTTGAGTAACGGCGATGGACTCGCCATCTGTCACGTTGGCACCTAATATGCCTCTGGCGGAAAGTGGGTGTGTGGGTATTACCTATACACCTCTGCCTACCCCTTCGGGGACCCTTGTGGGAAGGCGTGAGGATATATTATTATTATTATTTTATATATAGAATCACAATCCCACTCTAACGATAAAAAAAGTTGCAAATAGATATCCTTAACGTATTCTGTGAATTCAGTTATTGAATTTTCTCTTTTAGGCTCGCCTAATCAAGTAAAGCGAAATCGCGATTACGCGACAAATTCAATTCCTTGCTTTTCCCGTAACTCAGTGAGACAGGTTTTCCGCTTCATGAGATTTCACATCGCAGTTTAATTATTCAAGGCTTAGTTTTGCCTGACCTCTGTGACCCGAATCCAGACTGTCTGTCTTTGTTAGGGCTGAATAATATCTCTGGGTCTGATATTTCTTTTGTTTTTTCTGGGAATACTTTTATTTCTTTTTTTGCGACATTTTGTCCTTCCTTCCAAATTTAATTACAGTACGATGTATAAAAATACTAAGATCTTTACGTAAACCTGAAATGTTGAAAAACGATACCTAGTGGTTCATGACACATGTGGGGCATTTTACTTTTAAAATATTATGAGAATGGCAAAAATCGTGATAGGCACGTCACGTATAGAGCATTTTATTATCATGACGATAACTTTATATAGTATTTATAGATAGGTGATGAACTTGAGGTCGCGGATTCGAATCCCGCTGAGGGCAAATATTTGTGTGATGAACACGAGTATTTATGCCTTAGCCTTGGATTTCCTATGTATTTATGTATATATCTATCTATGCATATCGTTGTCTAGTAAACATAATACAAGCTTTACGTAATTTGGGACTAGGTCAGTTTGTGTGCAATTGTCCCAAGGTATTTATTTATATGAATAGACAATTAATTGACCGTACGTTAACAAATCCTGCTGCCATAGAGCTCGCAATATTTCATTTTAAGTATCACCCGTTCTCTCAAGTTGGTAATGTGTCTGGGACATTAATTACTGCACCTAGCATCGCGGTATATATTTATTAAAATTTGCTACAGCTTACAATAATTACGAACTAACAATATATGTACAATTTGGGCATAAACAATAATGGGGGACATTAATAGTAATAATTGTAACTGAAAATAATATAGCCCAAATTTGTAGGTTACATTCAGAATTATAAATAGTATTTAAAATTGAAAATATTAATAAAAATAAACCTTGAGCTCGACCTTGAGAACTACAAAGCTTAATCACAATTCGTTTAGGTCCGGCAACACGAACGTCTGTTCGGTGTGCTGCTCGCTCATGAGGTAGAGACTGCGGGCAATCTGGCGGCGAGCGTGGTGGAAGGCGAGGGTGCCTCCTGGGAAGGCGAACTATGCGGGCCGGCACAGACGCTGCTCCACCAGCATGCGATACAGGGAGACCTAAGTTCCCTACAGGCCGCCATCGCGCGCTTCGCAGCCGCTTGCAAGCTTAACAGAGATGCACCCTTCGACCCGAAGTAAGAAACATTACGTGGCATTGTTTTCGAGCTACAACAAAATATTAATGTTAACCTGTCCGAGGTTTTGTCACTATTGCTGGAATGATGTATTTGTACCCTAAACTTTGTTGTTTGAAATATTTTTTGTAATCTTTATTGGGAACCATTTTTTGTTTATGTCGGTAAATACTTTATTTTGTTTATATAGGTACCAATTAAAATTTAAACTATATAATACAAATATTTGCATTTCTACCTAAAATTAAAATAAATGTCCCAAATCTGTGTCACGCGGTGCCCAGATGGCTGACGCCATTACCACGTTGTGGAAACCCTAATTCACTAAGGGAAATATACGCCAGCCGTCTTGTCACGGGGTGCCTCAGTTTCCTCGAGATATCCTTATAAAAAATTAAGAGCATCTGGTCCCACGGCCTTAGAGATTACGATTTACCCATGTACCTACATACTTATATCTATGAATCGTTGCCAAGTTACTAATGTAATTCTTAAATGTTCCTTATTATACAGGTTCATGTTCAAACTGTTAACGGAACTAGAGCGCGCTTGGTGCGCGAGCGAGGCCATTGCGGGCGGGGGCAGCGGAGACTCAGGCTCTGGGGCCTCCCGAGACGAGGAGCGATGGCTCGCTGACTGCTTTGGCGAGTTTGTGGAACGCGCGCTTCACCAAATGCGCCTCCACAGGGATCTATATCCTGTGCTCCACCACTACAGCCTCAACAAGTAAGCTCCGCCACTATGAGCTTCACTAATATAGAAGTGGGCTACATACCTCCTCTAAATTATGGATATGTGCTTTCGTAAACCTTTTGGAAGAATGATGATACTTTTTTATTATTGTCGTTATTGCTTTGCCTTGTAAATTGTGTTTATGTTACTTCGCTAAACATTACTGTATAGTAAGTACTATTTTACACAGTGTATAAAAAACTACTAACATATTTTTTCTGTGGAGTATTTTACTTATTAAACCCTCAAAATTAAAAAGTATGATAACAAAGAAAACTAATTCCGACCAACTTGGACATTGGCCGTGATGTCAAAAGGACTTGTTACTGAAGCACCCGGAGCGGGGTTTAATCACGCTCCTGATATTGTTCAATCTTGCTTTACTCAACCTCAAGTGCTTACCTGGTAATAACACTTTGGGGGTATTGGGCATGTGAACCGTTGGTGGCGTTGACCGTTCAAAAAAGGGCTCTATCAAACTAGACCCTAGCCACCCTTAGATGACGTAGCCATGCTTGTTTGTATATGATATTCTTAGAATTGAAAATATCCGAAAGCGGTACTTATTGGAGTCATTCTATTTGTATGTAGCCACTGAAAGCTCTTATTTACTCACATACAATGCATATTCGACCTATATAATATAGACATATAATTGTTTTGTTTTTGTATACAAAATGTATGTATACAAATACTTTAACAGTTTGAGTGCAACGTCCTTCCACAGCTAACCAGAGCACGATTCCTCGGTATTGTGACTATATAAAGAAAAAATATCTTATTATTTATCTATTTGCCTTGATATTCTCTTAATCATCAGTTATTCTTACTATATGCTTTGCTGCCTTGAACATACTTAGTAAATAATAATTAGGTTCTTTAACCAATCGAAATAAATAAAAGAGAAATTCAAATCAAACCATCACGTAGGCCGTATACTTGTGTGCTTGTTCGGAGAGCTATACAGTTTTGGCAGCATAATGGGACTAATCCCCCTGCTGCCAACACAATATAACAATCCTCCCCTCTCCCCAAGGAGGTCATTATTGGAAACCTTTTTCGTCGCACAGGAACACAGCACAAAAAAAAAATTATTTGGCTACGGATCTATAAGGTGGAGGTCCTTCCCCAGACGGGCAGCTCCAAATTCGAACGGGAAACCCCTTATGCACCCTACCTCTCTTAGAAGTTGTAAACTGGCGCTCTACTCTCTCTACCTACCTACGCCAGGTGAGGGACACGGCGTGATGCTATGTATTTACAGTGAAACCTGGTTAAGTGAGACATCAAGGGACCTGCAATTTCGTTTCACTTATAGAGGTATTCCACTTACCCAGTGTCTCAGATATACAGGTATAAATAAATATCTGTCTCATTTACAGAGGGTTCCATTAATAGAGGTGAGAATACAGGTTATTTCAGTTATACAGGTGCGATCATTAAATAAAATAACGTGTTATATATGTAAATGAGTTTTAATAAAAAAAATATTATGTACTTAAAGGTAATCATACAAATGTAATCAACAAAAATATTCAAGCACGTTTTTACAGAAACTAAAACTGAAGGTAATTGAAGCTCAAAATTTGTACTTACGTACTTGAAATTACGTGTGGAATTTGTGGGTAGAATAAGAATGAGTAAACAAACAATGTTATCTCAGTTACAGAGGTTTATGCATATAAAATTTACTCGCTGTCTCAGTTATAGAGGTAACTATGATGATAAATCGAAAGAACAAATCCCAGATATAGAGGTTTACCTCGTCCCACTAACAGAGGTAATTCAGTGCCAAAGTGTTGGGACCTCAGCATGAGTTCCAGTTATGGAGGTTTCTGACTTATCCAGGTCCCACTTAACCAAGTTTCACTGTATATATGTATCTACGGCATTACTGTTACCACTTGCTACCGCAATAAAAATGTTGGAACAGACTATCACAGACATCACTCACAGTACAGAATACTTTCATCAGTGGAAATACGAAATATATGTATATACCAGCTTGCCACTCACAATAATCGATGATGGCGAAGTTAGATTTCCGCGTCATACAAAACTGGCGGAAGAGCGGAAATAAGAAAATTATGGAGATTGCTGTTCTTGGAACCTCAACGGGAACATACAATAATTTAAAATGATATTCTATATATATTTTTCTCCTTTAGTGTCACCTGCAAATTCTATATTTCGTGCTTAAATCATGGTGGTCTGTAATCTTTGAAATGTATGAAGGACATTTGAAAATACATCTACGACTGTTTCAGCTACGTTAAAATTAACGGCTCTGTTCCCTTGGGTAGTAGAATGGTAATGCGCATGTAGCCTTCTTAAAAGATGCATAAATAATTGATCAGATCATTACATGAGAGCCGTGGTGGCCGAGTGGTTCGAGCAGTTGCCTGCGACGCAAAGGTCGCAAGTTCGAATCCTGACTGTACCAATGAGTTTTTCTGAACTTAAGTACAGTGATTAGTCACACCACGAGCTTTACGGTGAAGGAAAACATCGAGAGGAAACCTGCATACGTCTGAGAAGAAATTCAAAGGCGTATGTATAGTCGTGCTTGAGTAACGGCGATGGACTCGCCATCTGTCACGTTGGCACCTAATATACCTCTGGCGGAAAGTGGGTGTTTGGGTATTACCTATACACCTCTACCTACCCCTTCGGAGACCCTTGTGGGAAGGCGTGAGGATATTATATATTATTATTATTATAGATCATTACATTTTGAGATTAGCGCGTTCAAACAAATCAACAGACACTTAATGATATTATATCTGGTAAAAAAGAGCCTCTGCCTACCACGTTGGGTACGTATGATGGCGTGATGATATCTTTATATGTAAGGTATAAAGCTTCTGTGCGTGTTTTTAATTATACTCTTCCTTATCGAAATCGGACCGATTTTGATGAACTTCTTTGTGTATATTCAAGTGGATTCGAGAATAGTTTAGATTCACAATTGGACCCGATAGGTGGCGTGTTTCAGGTGTTTTTTAAGCAAGCGAAGCTGGATGGGATATGGTATATCTATATAAAAAAAACCTGAAAAACTGATACACAGTTCATTGCGTTAGTTTTGCAAACATTAAACTTTAAATTCAATAAGGAAACATGCCTTATATTCTAAGAATACAGTTTTGATTAGTTTGGCATTACCTGTTAGTATGGTCAATACCGTTAATAAATTTACCTTCTGACGTAAACATAAATTTCCTAAATTATATTGGATTTTGTTCAGAAGCAATTTCCATCAATTCGTGTATTCGTGTCAGTTTGCTACCCACAAATTTCTTTGCGTATTTTTATACAAATTGGAAGTTACATTTAGATTAAGTTCACATCGCGTATTTTGTAACTTTACTAAAGCTATTTAATTATGATAATTTGTTTGTTTGTTGTATCTAAGTGAGTGCTACTTAGTGGAAATATCTTCACGTCTATTCACAAGGGTCTCCGAAGAGGTAGGCAGAGGTGTTTAGGTTTGTAGTACCCATACACCTACTTTCGGCCGGA
The DNA here is from genome assembly GCA_016069955.1 of Drepana arcuata. Taxonomy (NCBI): domain Eukaryota; kingdom Metazoa; phylum Arthropoda; class Insecta; order Lepidoptera; family Drepanidae; genus Drepana; species Drepana arcuata. The sequence continues at coordinate 149,785 of JACCPG010000360.1, forward strand.
GATATATATTTGTGTTTAATTCTTTTGTAGAATTGGGTGGTACTTAGTGGAAATAAATATCATAATATTATTTACAAATAAAAAAAATGCTTATTGCTGACATAATATAAAGATGGCAAATAAAATTACGTCCCTGATGAATAGAATACCAGCCATATTGATTGTCGAATCACAAACAATGAATGGAATTATATAAATCTTAATTACTTGGTGTTCTTCAACAGATTGGAGTTTCTGCTGCGCTGCCTGAGCCAGTTATCACAAATGAAAGCCTTCTGGCGATGTTGTCCCTTTAACAAAGAAATAAGGTAAATGAAATCTCTTCACTAAAATGCTCGTTAAATTTTCATCAGGTAAGGACCCAAATTGAATATTTAATACCCGTATTAATTGAATCTAAAGGCTTTCTTCGCTTCTTGTTTGTTCTTTGTTTTGTTTGAATCCTGTACAGATTGTTTTAATGAAAAGAAAATGTTTCGATGACTGAAATATTATAAATACCTATATGAATAAAATTACGGCTTATAATACCTACTTGATATCCGTATGATATTGTGAATTTAATTTGTTATTAGACATTTTTTCTCTTAATTATATGATATGATATATATAATAATGACTTACATACATACATATCATCACGCCGAGTCCCTAACGAGGTAGGCAGAGAGTATAGAGCGCCAGTTTTTTCGTTTTTTCTAGACTTACATACCTCTCGTTTCGTTCACATTCATCAGTCTCTTCATACATGCTCGTTGGTTTCGAGTATACATATGTATATATATATAGATAGTAAGAAATTATTCTATTAAGATCCTGTAATCCTGTAATCTCAATAATCCTGCGGTGGGAATATTGCATAAAATAAGGTATAATTTCAATGTATAATGTAAATGAAAAGTGACTGTGAACAAATTGGATAAAACAACGTTTCGATTTATGATCACATATATCCTATATAAACAGGATGTTAGAATGTATATTGGGTGCGACAAACAACGACGTGCCTACAACCCTAGTAAATCCAAAAGGTCATTTACAGGCGCGATCATGCGAACTATTATAGTTACTTCACTAACAACTACCTCATCGCCTCATCTTGCTATATGTACCTTATTTATTTCATTTGTCATTGTGTTTAGTTTTCCACTTTACAATATTGACATTTAGTGGAAAATATACGACGTTTAACAGTTGTCTAATTAAATCTGTTTCTGTTTTTTAAACGTCTTTAGTTATTGATGTGAAACCAGCTGTAATATTTCTAGGTATAAGCACATCCACTCTTATCCTATTCTCATATTTTCATATCCTAGGAGTTACAATATATATATAAACGTGTAAATTAACCAATGCTCAAAATACACAAACCATTTAGGATTACGAAAGTAAATTTATTTGAAGAAAATAATCATTGTCAAAACGCAACAATACTTTCTTTATTATTTTGATAGCGCAGAAAACTGTATGTATTTTTTACTGTTAAGAAGCGAGATCGTGGGCTCCCTTCGAAAAGGCACTGCCGAGTGGTATGAAGCGCTTTGTGCTCAAGACACTGAGTCAGAACGCGGTGAAGACCTGGTGAACCTGATCACACTGGTGCAGATAGACCTGCAACAGGGACTCACCTATTACCATCCGTTGTTTGAAATGTGAGTCACATTAAATTGTATATTTATATATATGTTTTATAAGCTTCCTTTTCAATTACTGTATAATGGGATTACTCCAAAAGCCTTGTTATTAAATTGGTAATGTAAAATAGGCATTTAGAAACGGTAAAAACCACAATCAGCTTGTGTTCCATCCCCATTTGAAATATTTTTGGCACTTCAGATTGTCAAATAGACTCGGATGAGATTTTTATTCAATTATTTATGTATATGTATTATATATAAATATATAACCGAACCTTCCCACAAGGGTCCCCGAAGGGGTATACTGCGATATATTTTAAATTGGACAAACCACTTTCCGCCAGAGATATATTTTACACAATTGCATAAATATATATGTTAAAAATCATGACAAAAGCACAATACAAATACATCGTACGAACATTATATTATTTGTTAGATAAAACTCCACAAGGGTTGACCAAGTCCATAAACACACTTGACAGACGCATTAGGCACAACATTTTCTGGTATTCTCCCAATCTCTTAAGTACATACCTCCTCTACTTATTTTTCCATATAATGTCCGAGATATAATCACAAAGAAACCTGCTCTTGTGCTCGATCTATTGTTGAATTGAGTACACGAGCAAAGTAGATGGATGCTAACTATTTACGATTATAATTAAGGTTTCTATTCAGCCATACATGAAATATCGGACTTTGCTTTATTTCACGACCGTATGATCTAGTAGTCGGAAAGTATCTGCGAAGCTGGTGGTCGTGGGTTCGGTTCCCGGTACGGGCGCATATGTTTGTGATGAATACTAAAATGGTACTTACAAATTTCTTAAATAAGTCTTGGGTATCCAATGTATTTAAGTATATATTAAACGCATCCTGGTATAAGCTTTAGCTTAGCTTGAGATTTAATTTGTGTAGAATTATCCTAATGTACCGTTGTCATTGTTGCAGGACCAACAATGTGCCCTATTTCAGCGTGGTGTTCACACAAATAGATAAGATGGTGAGTGGAGCCGGCATCTATACATCTTAAGACCACTATTGACTAAACGATTACAAATGTTTCTTTGTATTCTTATTTTCATTACTTACCTTCTATCTTTTTATATTAAATATCTAATCGCTATATCGATATAGGGCAATTTAATAACGGTTACTTGTGCTTACCATTAGGCACATACAGATGGGCCATGTTTGCCTAATATATCTCATATGCATATTTTCGTCTGTTACGTTACATGTAGTTTTGCCGTCTATATAGCTTTGAATGAACTCAAAGTATAGTTTACAAAATTCAACCCCAAGGGAATGAAAATGAAAGGTCATGAGAATAAAAAAGTGTATTCGGGAAAACACCGACCGTAAAAGCGAAATTGATATCCCGTTTTTACGCCGCGTGCAGTATCTTACAAATGCTTCGGAAAATATGTTTTTTCTTCATAATAACAATAGTATAGAAACCCGTGGTGGCCAAATGGTTCGAGCAGTTTTCTGAACTTAAGTACAGTGATTAGTCACGCCACGAGCTACGCCACGAGCGGTGAAGGAAAACATCGAGTAGAAACCTACATACGTCTGAGTAGAAATTCAAAGGCGTATGTAGGTATATAGTCGTGCTGGAGTAACGGCGATGGACTCGGCATCTGTCACGTTGGCACCTAATATACATGGATGCACAAATGGATGTGTGGGTATTACTTATACACCTCGGCCTACCCCTTCGGGGACCCTTGTGGGAAGGCGTGAGGATATTATTATGATTATTGTTATAATACAGCCTAAGTACGTGATCATTAAGTATTGTTTAAATTATTTAATGAATATAAGACTATTTGTCTAGTCTTCAATTATACGTGCAACGTGGGCCTGAGCAGGTGCAACTTCACATCATAAATCAATAAATGCCTTGATGTCTGGTTTCTGGTCTAATATACATAGTTATAATTACAACACGAATTGTTATTAAAAGTACAATATAATTAGTTTTAAGTTTTAGATTTACGATAGCCGAAACTGACACAAAGGTTCACAGATATACTTTACTTTTAAGAATAAAAATTTATGGATAGGTCAGCCAAAAAGGTCTCAGTTTCTTTTTCGTAAAGTTATTGTAGTTAGTATGAAATTATCGAGAAACACATACTAATCAGTACCGTAGTTTTAAAGTCAAAATCGGAGATACCGAAATTTTAGCGCCGCGATAGTAATATTTACAATATTTTTTTATTAATATTGAAAATATAAGGTTTCCTGTAATGAGCTCCTTGGAGAGGGGGGAGGATTGTTACATTATGTTGGCAGCAGAGGGATTAGTCCCATTATGCTGCCAACACAGTATAACTCTCCGAACACAGAGTGGCAACGCGCAATTGATACTTCGGTATTGTAAGCGTAAGTAGGCTGCGGTAGCCATTTTCCATCGAATGGACCGTATGCTTGTTTGCCACTCTTGTTGTATAGAAAAAAAGTATAATGATTTATAAATTAATAACAGGTATCTGAGGACGTACGACAATGTGTAGACCACTGGGTCGCCGAAGGCTGGTGCGGAGTTGCCGAGGAGGAAATATACGATGAACATGGCAGCGGAGGTATACAGTTTTATTGTCTCACATAGCTTGAATTTCGAAAAGTACTACCAATCCAGTAAAAAAAGGCTACAACCCGGTACTTAACCATATACCGTGCTTAGCGCGTAGCTAGTCCGCAAGTAGGGGAGTTGAGTGGGTCTCCCCAGTGCCAGATTAAGTCAGCGTGGACCTTGCAGCAAGTACTATGAAGGAGACCTTGTATTGCTTTAAGTTGACACATTTATGATATCAAACATGACGAAGAAGTTCGACTTTTATTTGGATCAGAAAGCGTTGATACGGACTATTTAATTAAAGGCATTAAATTATTTCACTTCGAAACATGGTTTTGGAAATTTTCAGAAAATAAACATAATCGCTACAGTAGATTTTTATGAGAACACAGGTTAAAAATTTTGTTAACTTACATAATTTTTATATTATTTTGGGTTCTTTACCTCTTACCTTTACTTCTTTCTTACATATTTAAGCAACATTTAATCCATTTTCTAAGGTACCATTTATAGCTAATTGACCTTTGTCTAAGCTCTGATGGGCTTAGGCATTCTACAGAGGTATCACTTTCTGCTAGGTGGCCTAGGCCTCATATTTAATCCATAGACCACTGCCATTATATATCTCATATCATCAGACTGTCAGGGTGAACTGACATTAATTCTATATCAACTGAATATTATTAGTTTCACCCGCTTGTAACTTTGTCCTTTGTAAATATTCCTTTTGGTATTCTCTCCCTTTTGACGCTATCCTAATCAAATGAACTAAAACAAATAGATATGTTTGATCTTTGATCCCCGTTGAGGTTTTCCCTGGAGAGTACAGCATGGAGTTCTTCAAGAAGGGTGTGAAAAGATTCCTGCAGGGTCGGCAGCGCGCGAGTGATACCCCTGGTGTTGCAAGCGTCCATAGGCGGCGGTAACCGCTTACCATCAGGCGGACCGCATGCTTGTTTGTCACCCATGTGGTATAAAAAAAAATCTTTATCGTTACAAATTCACAACGCCATACAAACACACACACACACACACATATATATACGATTCCATTTGATTTAACAATACCGAGATAGATTTCACATTTCCGTGTTTTTTTTAATCAAGAGGGACTGACTGTTAATTAAATATGAACTTTCCCCCTGCGTCAACCCAAACTTTGAAATTACGGAGCGTGCAGCAGGCTGTGCGATACACAATATTGTTACGGGAAAATTAAAAAGCCATTGTCTGCTGAAAGTTTCAATGTAATTTGCATCACTGTCGGAGAGTGCCCATTTTTATTGTACATAATATAATAATATATAATACCCGAAAGCTCACAGAGACGCAAACGCGATAATATGCTCATGTCATGCGAAGACCTGAAGACCCCATGACGAATAAAGTGCTGCAGCTGGAGTCAGGACCGTGGCACACCACGACTAACATGGATATCGGTTATCAATAAAGACCTCGCAAAAGATAACCTAGCCCCGCTGACGACTAAGAAACGATGTGCCTGGAGAAGGGCGGTTAGGAGAGCCGACCTCAATTAGAAATGGGAAAAGGTGTGATGAAGAAGAAGATAATATAATAATATCAGTGCTTAGACAAAGGCAGATTAGCTATAAATAGACCTTAGATAGATAGATACCTTAGATAGATAGAATATATAAAATGTACAAACTCAGATGTAGCTAGCTGTAAAAATACCCTCACACCGCCGGCTGCAGTACACATATCTAGCATTCTTTAATTATATGTTTCATCAGGCCTTCCCGGATGGGTCCACAAAGAGTGTGAGGTTGGGACATCAATTACTACACGCGTTTCATCAAATGTATATATTTTTATCTCACCTTGACAAGTGACGGTCTAACGCTGTTCTTCGGGGCTTTTCAAACGTCGAACATTCAAACTAATGGATACGTTATACCAAAGAAGATCAATAATTTGTTTTCAAGCCCGACTTGGTAGGCTAATCTAGGACCGCATGTCGCAAGGTACACCTAGGTGCCTAACCATTATCTATTAGCTATTACGTAGCAATAGACAGCACTAACCATTACCAAAGACCTATCACGTATATTTTTTATATCATATTATATTATAAGTCATGGTGGCCAATAAGATCTGTTAGTTGCTTGCAACACATAGATTGCAAGTTCGAATCTAGACTGTAGGTTCCCAAGTTTAAACTTAATACAGCGATTACTTACTCCACGTGCTTTACGGTGAAGGAAAATATCGAGGGGAACCTGCATACGTTTGAGAAGAAATTCTAAGACCTATTAATGTACATATAGTTTTGCTTGAGAAACGGCGATTAACTCGCCTTCTGTCACGTTAAAATTTTTTTCGGCGAAAGTGGATGTGTTGATACTCCTACCTCTGCCTATCCCTCCGGGGACCCTTGTATCAAAGGCTGAAGATATTATTTATAATACTTTCTTTAACTTTACATTGTTTGTCTACAAAAAACTATAAATGTTTTATTTCCGAACCAGTATGCGTGGTGTCTGCTAAAACTCTACCATTTGAAGTACTGTCAGCGGTGCGTGAGCTGTGCGCAGCGGCGGCTCCACACCCTCACCCGCACCCGCAGAACGATCCGCCCCCCCAGCTATTGGAGGCCTATTTGTAAGTACATGTAACAAAACTATCAGTTGCACTCTTTGCATCACAAACGAATATTTTGGTAATGGGATTAGATGTAACTCCATAATCACGTAATACATAGTCATATTCAAAAAGATAAGTCACACATCTGAAAACACTTTGATTTGAATAGAATAGAATAATGTTTATTTCGGATCATATCCATAGTGTTAGTAAATATAGGATTTAACTTATGAAAGTATATTTTATATTATATATTAGTTGACATGACATGACAAGTACTAACAAAATAAACTAAAATTATACATACACGCCTACTACCTAATATAGAAATAAAAGATACTCATTGCGTGGATAGCGATTATAAAATGTAATATATATAATAGTTACATTAAAAAATATTGCTAAGTACCCGTTTGGTTGATCGGATTATGTAAGGGGTAGTTAAGTAACCTAACTTTTTAACAGCATACTAAAACAAAGGATATTGAACTTTAAAATAAAAATCGTCCAAGCTTTTAATTGGCTTATCCGATTACGATGGCCTATATGTAATGCCCTATAAAATACAGACAAAAAAGTAATAATTGGTTTATTCGCTTGTACTTTATCACCCAAACACTTTTTTAAATTCTCAATGTTCAAATATATCAAGTCCGTAGACCCAAATACATGTAGTGGTATTGTAATGAATTTAATAGTCTTAGCCATTGCTTTGTCCGTAAGTCAGACCTAAGTTAGCACATAACAGCTCGTGAAATAAATTATAATCTATTGAATATTGCTCGTCTCTGTGAATTTCTGTTCAGTTGATAAAGGAAAGACCAGATTGCAAAATATGATTGCGATCAATAGCTTTATTAATATCTTAACCTTGGGCTCGAGATCTTAACTTCTCAACTGTCGCTTTCCATTTGATAATTACTACTAAAATAAAATTGTACAATATTTACCATCTCCAAGCTTTCGAACAAGGGTATCCGAAGTTGTAGGAAGAGGTTCGTCAACACCCTTTTAGAGAAATAGTCACGCAGTTTTAAATGTTGTCGATACATTATCGGTGTAATCTGTTATTAGTTTATCGTAAGTATGTCGTATTACACGTAAGTTATTACACGATCGTAATTATTTCCTTTCCGATAAGACACTTATCAATGTTTACACGATATGAAATCTATCTTCTACAAGTAAAATTAAAATAAATTGCAGATTACATTTTCATAGCGGGCTTGTTATTACCTCAAAATATTTATAAAGGGCAAAACGGTGAACACAAATCCTTTGATATCATTGTAGTATTTCCGTACGAAAATGAAGCTAATCTGTTTAGATCTAACATGCGTAAGCCACTTAGATTCGGTCTTAATATTATGGAATAACTTCGAAAAAAGGATTTATGTACATGTTTATTTATGTTTAGTCTCTGAAGCGTACTTTGTGGATTATCGTCCTTTTTGTATGTTCGTAAATGCTTACGTTTTTTATCATTAAGTTGGTAGCAGTGTGCGGGACATATTTTGCTTTGACGTAAAGGTTATTTATTGCGTATTCACTTTCACCACAACTGAAATATGTAAGCCGTGTAAGGCGTGCTTGAAAAAGAACATATATATGTATGAAGGTAGAGTACTTCAAACTTTTTAAATCTCAGCAACCCAAGGAGTTTTATGTTCGTTAACAATTTAGTGTTAAATGCAGAATGACATATAGACGGTGCTATTACCCAGGTGGCTGATTTACCGGCCATTCAGTTTCATTAGATTATTTTGTAATATATGTGACACATCATCACCTTCAGCCAACACTAATATGTAGCTTGTTTTTTCAAAGTGTGTTCTATTTAAGCTCTCTATTCGGACGTAATTTTTGCGTTTGTCGCAGGTGGTTCGAGCCGCTGATCGATCGCTGGCTCGCTGTCACCAAAACTATGGCTCTGCAGAGGGTACGCGCAGCCGTTGAACTGGGTAAGATTACTAATAAATAAATACCTTTGGACAGTTCCACACAAATAAACATAACCCCAAATTAAGCAAATCTTGTGCTATAGTAACTAGACAACTATATATTTACTGATACTGATAGATATATACACAAATAGATACATATATACTATACACAAATGCGTACATTAATTTGTGCGGAATTGTTCTATGTATTTGTTTCATTTCTTTTTATTTTAGTTATAAAATTATAAAGTTATATTAGTACGGTGAACAAAAGATCTAGTTTCGGTTGTTGGATTATTTTCCTGCTCAAACAAACTTCTGTTCTCTCTCTGACTTACAGCGAATTATGCAAAACTTGATAGAGGGAACCTTAAGTTTTCCTATTTATCTCTCGTATTGTCCTTATTCGAGAGTTCTGTTATATCACAGGACAGTGTTATTATTATTATTGGTCCAACAAACCTGTGATCATTAACATTTCCATCCCTTGTTACGACTTCTCGTAGAACTTTATTTACAGGCCGTACTTACACTTTACTGTCGCAGCATTAATAGGTTAAAATAAATGTTGAAACGGACAACTACTAAATACCAAACTTTGAAATATAACCAAATATCCAAGCTAAAGTATACCCAGAAACCCCCTGGGTGTGATTTTCCCGAAAACACCAAAGGAATTTGTACCAAAACAACAAATAAAAAGAAGTGGTTTTCAAACGAAAAGACATAATTGTTGAGAGGGCAAAAGTCGAAGGTTCACACCCCGCGCTCGGGCCGCCTACCATTTAGATAAGCATCGCCATCTAAACTGTACAGTAACACGAAACCTTTTATTGAGCCGAGACAAATAAAAGATTGTTCGACTTTTTTGGGAGATATTGTGTCATACAGGGAGAATTCAAATAAAGGTCCCTAATAATGTAAATTAATGTCGGTGGGTGAGTGACACATATTTAAGTTTGCAGGCCCAAAGTACCAATATCTGTTCCAATCCATTTTTTAACCTAAATACACATATATCACACCGTGAGCTTTACTTAGTTTTTAGGTGAAGGAAAACATCGTGAGTATTTACGTTCGAAAATCAGTTACACACTATACGCCAGTTGGTATGTATCTCCTGTAAAAATACTACTTATGTTTTAATACAATTAGCTGTTAACATCACCCAAGAGTGGATCCAAAGTTTATCTCCTTTCAGGTATGTTTTAGCCGGTGCGAATCTCCGAAGACCTTCATCAGATAAAGTATCTACTCGACTGAAATGGTCTCATATTGAGAATTATTTCTATCAAACGAATAAAACGTTTCAGAGATATTAGGTAATAGACATGAAACCCTTGAAATGGCAACCTCCTCTTTATATTATAAAACAAAACCCTTCTTGTATATTTGAGAGTACATAATCATACCGAATACAGTAAAGTAGATTTGTAATTAAATTATCTAAACGCTGAAAAGGCAATATGGTTAGCAAAGTCATAAAGTCTAGGAGTACTGGCGCTCCACTATCTTTGCCCACCTCGAGATGAATTGGCGCGTTGATATAATCATGACGTTATGTTAGAAAACATTTAATTTGACTTTTTTCGGTGGCCGAGTTGTGTGTGTAGTCGCCTGCAACGCAAGCTCGAATCCCGACTTTACCAACGAGCTTTTTGAACTTAACACAAGTACAGCAGATAATCATATCACGAGTGTTACAGTAGAGGAAAACAACGGGAGGAAATACATATGTTTCAGCAAAAGCCAAAGACGTACAACTTGCCATCCGTGTCACATTGACACCTAATTATATGTATGTGCATAGAACTATTATATATGAAACTGTGATTGCTGAGTGTTCGAGTTCGCCATCTTTCACGTTGGTCTCAGGTCGAATCCAATCAAGAAAAACTATGTATTTGGGATATGAAATTGTATTTTGACTTTGCTCGTAATATAGTTTGTTGTATAAGCTTGGGAATTGATATTATTTGTTGTTTCGTAAGAGTAATATTGTTTCAGATCGGTTGGTGGAGGGTGAGCACCTCGTCAAACATAGCACATCGTCGGTAGACACGGCTGCCTGGTGAGTTCACTACTAACATACTGTATGTATGTTGACGGCTTGGGAAATATTTTTTTGCCTATATTATTTCATCATCTAATTGTTGCACTGTTTCATGGGGATTGGTTCAGTGGGTAGTTATGACGCGAAACAGATTCACTTGTATTTACCAAGTGAGAGTAAAAAAATTAACTGGAACATTCGCGGTTCAATGACACCTTTCAGACATATTTTAAGAAGCTGAAATCAGCGTAAAGTATACATCATATATGATTGTTCGTGGCAGTTTGTATCACATGCGGTTGGTATGGCGCGGTATCGGCGGCGCTGAGGAGGGCACTGCGGGCGGCAGTGTGCGGCTGCTAGAGGCAGCTTGCGCCACAGCGCTGCACTACGCGGACTTGGTACATGGCGCGCTAGCTGATCAGGCCTATTATGAGAACCATGGTATATATAATCCTTAGCTTTTTATGTTTTAAAAATCGGCTTAGTTTGTCCGGATACTCTTTTAGTGGAGTGCGTTTACAAGCGTTTAGCGTAGTAAATGCTTTAACTTCTCCAGCAATCAGCAGCTACTCATCTAATGTAGCTCGAAATTCGTTCCCATTAATTACACTTGCGTGCTATATATTTTTTGTAGTAAGTACTACCTAAACTACTTTTAAAAAAAATATTATTATTTATATATTTATTTAAAAAAAACTACCTTTAAAAAAATACAACTATTTAAATGTTTTAGCAATAAGTCTAATGATGAATTCATTACAGGCCAAAACAAAACAACTGAAGAGATTTGCACTATTGTGAATAATTTGGAGTACGTACGACGATCACTGGCTGAATATGACGATGAGCATATGTAAGTATCCAGCACCAGCTCACAGTTTGTTGGACCGAGATTAATGCGCTCCGCTGATAAAATCATTTCACTACAACGCTAGGCAAACTACAAAAATAAATCGTATTCCGTTGGCATAAGGTTCTATCAAATTGCCATTTGATTTGCGATCTGGAGAAATAGCGATTGACAGAGTATAAAACGCCTTACTGCACACCGAACGCAACCAAGCGTGAAATAATAACAACTTGATCGGCACTTGGATAACTTATGCTATTGATTTTATTCAATAACTGGTTATCTATGAAGAATTTGCGTCTGTTTGCATTTATTTTTTTACGTTGGGAAACGATACAAGTATGCTATTTACAGTCAAACCATATATACGTTAATTGATATATTTTATAAGTTATGATGAGAGAATAGTAGGATTTGATACCGGCGGTGAACTAATTAATGTGAGGATAAATATACTTTGCTACTCTGTACAGCTCTTTCCGGAGTTGCGTGATAATGTTGGCGACACAGTTTACAACTATTGCAGACATTATTATATGTGTTCTGTGTATTATATATATTATATGTTATTATGTTCCTTTTATAAATAAGTACACATACATTGATCGACCAATGAATTTTTCTGGTGTTTTGATCACGAACGCTTTCGGCCAAATCTCATCTTCATTTTATATTAAATGCCCATGAACTTTATGTATGTGAAGGCGCATCTTACTTGGGGATAAAAGTTTTTGCGTTCTTGTGCTATTTCAAATAAAGTTAAATCGGAAGTAGTTTATAAAAACACTCTTAGAAACGACATATTTTATGTATCTATATTTTATGTACCTACACTTAATTTACACTTTTTTTATGTACATATTTGAAAACTGGTTGTGCTTGAGTGTCTGGTATTTGACAACGAAGGCTTTATGAACAAACGTCCGTAGTAATGAAACTAGAATATATGCAGTGGTTGTGCGAAAGATGATACTGCTAGAGATTTAGCGTAGAGATATCGCAAATACAAAAATTGCAGCGGTTAGAGTGGGGTGAAAGACAAGAAAGGCAGAACAGTGATCATAAAAATATGTGGGTTACATTTTTCCATACCAAAATTTGATTTCTAATTATATTTGCGTTAACATTTTAGAACTAATTAATCTTAGAGCCAGCCATAGCTCCCGATACTAAGAATACAATTAGCAATATTGCCAACGGCGTTATAAAAAGCAGCTTATAGGAATTTGCCTTATATCCAGCACATATACAAATTATGATATTTTCCTTATAACAACCCTATTACATGAATATATAAGAACGATATTCGTTTGTTTAACTTATCCAGATACGTTTGTTGGCGTACTTCGCATGCTGCAACGCATCAATCTCGCAATAAGTTTGCCAGAGGTTTAGTGGCACCTACAGGAGGATAGATAAACTTGAATTATACTCATTTCCCTTGATGTTTCTAAGCTAACTTAGATCGGATAAAGGCAGTAAACTAAGTAATTTTCTAAGTTCAGAGCATGAGTTGGCTAAAGCGTTTAAGTCTGATCGCTTTCCGGCGGTTTCTACAATTTAATGCATAGAAATAAAACTTGTCAAAATATGCGTTATGCATAGCCAGCCCTGTAAACATATTTTCACAACCTTCATACAACTTCTACTGCGCTCAGTAGGACAAAACCTAAGCTGAGAGCTAAATCCGCACAATGAGGTTCGGCGGCAGAAAACTCTTCTAAATCCACACCGTGGAAACCTGTTTACCTCTAGTAGGTGGAGATGCATTCTCCGTTGATCACGTGAGTTGCGGTGATGCAAAGTTCACATATCTAATGACAATATAAGTGATACACGCACGTACAAATTACTACGAAGCGTATTACGATTGTTATCTCAGCTTTTACAGCGCCATAATGATCGCTTTGATGGAACTTTTGTCCTCAAATCGCCTATTCTTTTACTCTTTGTATACAATACAACAAGCAATAGAATAGATTTCACTTAAGTAGGTTTATTTTCCTATATTTCTTTATGTAGGCTGCACCCATTTATTATTCGTTTAGTCGTAGCCTTTATAAAAATACCGTGCCACTGGAAATGACTTTAATATTAAATGGCATCGATTTGGTGGACATATTTTATTTAAATGGGCATTTGATAAATTTAGATCCGAACCGCTAGACCGAACCAATGCCTATTTATTTACAGTGTAGTCAACCAGATATCCAGATACTTACAATCAACCGGTCATGAAATGTAGTCTTATTTATGTAAAAAAATATCTCACCTAACAGTGCGAACGATGAAAATGCGCGCCAATTAGTACGCGGTGCACTAGGCACGCTAGACGCACGTTCAACCCGTGCGGCCGCACCGCTCGCGGCGCGCACCCGCCCGCCGCTGCGAAAGGCCGTTTTCCACCTTGCCTGGTCACCGGATACGCTGCCTACACCACAGGTGATACATAATGTTCTATCGCTGTTTATCTATAGATAAATAGTGATAACGAATCCCTCCATATCCAATGTAAAATATGTATGCTGTAACAAATGAACAGTAGTGCAGTTTCGAATACCTACTGTAACACATCTTAGTACAAAGTTTATTCGTGAGAAAATACATAAAAACATACAATACAACATAATATGGGGGTACCTATTCCTACTCACAATTGTATCTTTCCAAATTGAGCCAAATAAATGTAACTTGTAAAGGATGATTTTCCAGATTGCGGACACCTCATTGACACCACTTCTTAAGCATATGTCAGTATTATTAGTACACCGATGGAAAATCATGGAAAAAGTCATTACGCTAATTAATAAGAGAAAGAACCAAGTGAAAAATCTCCTAGGTGCCTAATTCCAGGAAGAGTACTAAGCGAAGCCCGCGGGGTCTCACGGAGTGGGCAGAGAGAGTGCTGGTTTTATCTAGGCCTATAGACCTGTTTCGTTTCATCTACTTACAAGCACTTCTTTACATCCCCATTCTCAAGTATCCGATCGATTTGATCTAGGTAGTTTGAACGATTGTGTTTGTTTCGATTAAATAGGCAATTACTCCTCTGCTGGAGTTTCTGGACCAGCACCTGTCGTCGTTGAATACGTGGCTCTTGCCACGAGCCTTTACCCGCGCGCTGGCGGGCTGCTGGAGCGCGGTGCTGAAGGAGGTGTCTGCGCAGGCCGACACCGGGGGCGCCGAGCAACCTCGTGTCTACCACCACCGGCTCAGGGAGGCGCTTGACTTACTTGCCGACTTCTTCCATGCTGAGGGGAAAGGTACGCTTAATTGTCCTCTTACCTTGTAGGTAGATAAACATGAAGAATCTTCACATTTGAACTGTATGTAATCCAAACTATGGTATAATTCAACTACAAAAGCATGTTCACTCAACGAATTGTATCATATTGAGAAACTGTCAAATGGATTAGTTTGTACAATGCTGAAATTAAAGAAAAAGAGTGAGAAAATGTTCTCAATAAAAAAATTGGCTATTCATTGCATTCCCAAAAGTACTTAATGTATCTTTTGTCCTTATCTGTATTCCATTATATATCGACAATTGAATATGGCATTCAGGGTTGCCAATGTCGGAAGTACATAATGGGGAGTGGTCCCGAGTGGAGCAGAGGATGCAATTCCACCAGGCTCCGACTGAAGAACTTTTAGAGTTGTGGCTAGCTGACCGACTCGTGGAGCAGGGATGCACTCCACTTCCGTCGCCATACGGGTCTATATTAGTCAGGTAGGGTCAAGCTCTAGCTTTGATCTATTCATGGTAAGATATATCTTTGCTTTTACTAATGAAAGTGCTAACTTCGGCAGGGTGTATTTCAACCACGACTCATTATGTGTGGAAGTGCTGTCCGCGCGGGATGTGATCCCACTGGACCCGAACGGACTGAGCGACCCATTCGTGGTACTTGAATTGCTTCCGAAACGACTGTTTCCTAAAGCACACGAGCAGATTACTAATGTACAAAAGGTTAGTCCGTATTTAATATTATTACTCTTATTAATCATCTATGAATTATTATTATATCTATTATTTATAATTCTGTCATCCAGAAAACACTAAATCCAATATGGGATGAGTGTTTCGAGTTCGCCGTGTCCCTGGAAGCGTGCCGGTCCCCGCAGGCCGCTTTGGCCTTATCTGTGTGGGACCGCGATGTGCTCACCGCCGACGACTTCGCTGGGGAGGCGTTTGTTTCGCTCTCCCGCGTGCCTGGGGTCAACAGCCACGCGCCCCCAGACCCGTTGCGCCCTCTCGAGTTGCCGCTCATGCAGCTCCATGACAAAAGTAAGTATTCATTGATAATTTAACGTACTGAGGTTTTCCCTGGAGAGTACAGCATGGAGTTCTTCAAGAAGGGCGTGAAAAGATTCCTGCAGGGTCGGCAACGCGCGAGTAATAACCCTGGTGTTGCAAGCGTCCATAGGCGGCGGTAACCGCTTACAATCAGGCTGACCGCATGCTTGTTTGCCACCCATGTGGTATATAAAAAAAACTTATTGTTCTGCGTAGCTAAAACGACTTCTAAATCAAAATACCTTAGTACCTGATATAGTAGCTGTACGTAAAGCGCAGTTTTTCACAAGAATAAATTGCATAGTTACGTTTAATTTTTTTTAATAAAGTTGTAAAATTTGTTCATAATGTGGATATTCGCAAACTCGTCATAACTTCCCAAGGGAGTATTTTCCCGAAGTGGCAGCTGTACACTGTTCAGCCCATTTCGCATCTAAAAGTACCGCTGTTACATCATTGTAATAAAAGTGAGAGTTAAAAAAAAGGAAAAGCAGTCGGAGACTCGACCCCTTTCAAAAAAGGACTATTATAGCTGCAAATAGAAATGTAAAGCCAAGCGGTCTTTTAAATTGTGTATCTTGCGAATATAACTCGATATTAGATTTATTTGCAACATTTAAATGTCGAATATAATTTTCAGGTCACCCCATCTTACAAATATTGGAATCGCGCCCCACTGATAAACTTGCCATTGATTTCGTCAAGAAACAAAAGTTGCGATTTGCCGAACAGTAATATTTTAGAATTCTTCAGAATTCTATTTTCAATTTATTTCCGTGGTTTCGAATTTACGCACAATGTCCACAAAAATGTTGATAATATTTATTGAAATATATTTTACAAAAAGAGTTTAATATTTTTAATGTTTTAATTTGTTATTACAGGAGCGTTTTACACATTTATTCTATCGTAATTAAGATTCAATAAAACAATCAGTATTACTGTATAACATACTACAAAGACTGTTACTATTCAACTCACGAGAGAATTATAGGTACATATTGTGAATGTGTGGGTACTTTTAATGCATTTTATGTGTGTATAGTGATGCACCCTTGGAGCTTATGTCCTAGTTGTTAGAAATCTCTTTTAGAAGTTCCCGACCAAGTACTCTAAGACTCGTTGTTCATTACTTATTGTACTAGTAGCTATCTATATCCTGGCAATTTAAATTTTGAAAATAACATACAAATGCTGCAATGTAAGTATACTAAATGTTCCTTAGCAATTGGGCCGTACATGGAAAAGCTTTCATGCCAAGCAATCAAACATTTATCTTCACTTTTTGAATGAAACATCAACGTATAGTAAGTAATACTTACGAAGTTACAGCTTATACATTTTGTAAAAGAGTTCCAAATGGAATGAAAGTAACATTTACGAAGATTCATGACAGTTCCTGAAAGCACAATACCAAAGTGTGTATATATTATGAATATTTTCTATATGTATTGTTTCTATGATATTTTGAAGTAGGTCCTTAAACAATTTAAAGCTTGGTCACCTTCTGCATTTTATATAAATATATATTAAATATCACAAATCTATATCTTTATACCTACCCTAGTTTAATGTTTAATATTCTCTACTTGGTATGAAATGGAACGTATTGTCTTTCCTTATCCGCTACTCCGACGAGCTTGTCTATGTAAATGTTTTTTGATATATATTTCAGGTATATTTGTACCTGTTTGTACTAATTTTATTATAATTGTATTAAATACGCGCATATATCGAGCTTTATGTCACATGTCCGTCATATCCGTAGCATTGTACGCGAACATTGTCTTTTGACGACTGATTTTCATCGTTAGGCTTAAAATGTATTGTACGTTTTGAAAAGAAAATAAATTTTATAACTCTACGTGACAAAACGTTCACTGTGTATACAAAATATATTATTATATTAGATGACATGTATTTGATGTTTTAAATAGCAAGTGGAATATATTATTGTACTTATTGTGTAACAATTAGAGTAACTGTCGTTGTGGACTTATCAGTAAGGCGAAGATGAGAACTGAATGGATGTTACGAGCTGTAGGATCAAGAAAGTAGGTCAAATATTTAAACTGCATATTTTTTTTTCCTTTCATTATCAAGAATGTGTAATACAAAGACTTCTTCCAGCAAACATAGAAATGTCAATGTTGATGTAGGCGTTCCTTCATTATGATTATATAAAAAGTCAAGTTCGCCTTGAATAACATCTTAAAGATACCTGCTTAGTATCAAGGTGGGTTTTATATCCAAAGCTTGGAAGATTTATAAAACAAAATTTCTGCACAAAAGTATAATTATCTACGCCACTGCGACGATCATATTATATACATTTTATAGATATATGTAGAAAGAGATCAGAGCTCTTACAATTCATATCCCCTTACATCCTGATCATATCTTTAAGCTTTATGTGTATCAATATATATTTAAATAAATTATCAAGACTCGTTACCATCGAAATCCATACATTTTGTAAATTTCATAAAGGAATCATCAAATAAACTTTTTAAACTTTTGGCTATTACAAGACCATTCCAAGAGTCAATTATTAAGAAAAAAAGGCTTTACAGAAGTAATTTATTTTGTATTAAATGACAACGTATTTTGGAATGTATTGTTTTATAAAGTATCTCAGTTATCTATGATGACTAACTTTACTTGGCATTTGCCCCTATTAAGTATATGATATTTGGGTCGCATTTGATTTATCAATGGATTATGCGAACAGAAGTCGATTAAAGGTAACCAAACTGATAAAAAATATATGAATCTTCAGCCTTGCAACGGCGGATCGTCTGATAAAATAAGATTGATGTTAACTCGGTGTCCCTATTGTAGAAATAACCGTTAATAAACAAGAATTATATGTGTGATTTATTTTATTGCTGTATCATTGTTGTTTGACACCTTGTGTTCCTGGCTTCAATAAAATATATAACATAAAATAATGCTTTGTTTCAATATCATCTCAACTTAGTTGCAATACAATACAAAGCTCCGCATTTTGTTTTATTATTTATTAGTAATTCGCATTCGTCCAATTTACACCGCTATCTATGTTCAACTAAATTTGAAAGGATTAGGAGCTCCGCCAGATAGCACTCGCATGATTGATCAGTGGGAGCCGGTAGCAACCATTTAATTACAGTGGATATGTACCCTTTCATGGTTGAGAAACGGTAAACCTTTCATTATGGTTTGCTTACCACCCGACCCATTAATTATGGCTTGTTTACGTTTACTGTTCTTAGGTGCTTAGGAATATATTATCTCTAATATAAATAAGGAAGCCACGGTAGCCGAGTGGTTTAAGCAGCCATCCAAAAAGAGAATATATCTTTTATATTTTCTGAATTTAAATCAGTGATTTATCACAGCATTTAAATCCAGAAAACTTCAGTGCGAGCGCTACCCGTATGCAAACTACGCAGAAATACAAAGACGCACGATAAATTCTTCCTCGGAGCCGTAGTTAAAATCACACTGTCGCGTCGTCGGCACCAATGTAGATACTATTGTACCTCTTCCTCCCCCTTCGGTGAGCCATGTTAAAAATAATTAAGATACAT
The DNA here is from genome assembly GCA_016069955.1 of Drepana arcuata. Taxonomy (NCBI): domain Eukaryota; kingdom Metazoa; phylum Arthropoda; class Insecta; order Lepidoptera; family Drepanidae; genus Drepana; species Drepana arcuata. The sequence continues at coordinate 169,331 of JACCPG010000360.1, forward strand.
AGAAATAAAATAAACCTTGATCTCATAACGAATGAGATTAATGTTGATTTAATATATACGAAATATACTTGATGATAAAAAGATCTTACATGCCGGTTTCTACGTTGGAATCCTACAAGTTTCCAGACACAAATCCTGGAAGGAAAAACTTTAACCAAATAAGTCGTTGTAGCAAAGCCAATTCGTAACTTATTTGGTCCAAGGAACAATTAACAATCAATCAGGAAGTTTCGCCGGGTAACAATATTATGGTTGTAAGAGCCAAGGCATAGTGGGGCGATGGAAGACGATATTAAATCAATAGAGATATTAACTAAAGCACTGCCCCTACTTTACTAGTTAGCAAACTTTGAACGACGTGAAAGCTATCTCAATATGACACGGAAATCCGCTTTCTCTTGAATCAATAAACAGTATAAAAGGAAGCATCTGTCCCTCATCTGTCTTCATAATTGCGCAAAGCACAATAATTTTTAAAAAAAATCGTATGCAATTCTTTACTTCGTAACTATGTACATAATAACCAAAATCGCGCTATGGACATATGTGTGTTTGCATTAAACTCAAATACTACAGAACGGAATTTTTCACCAATAGAGAAAGTGATTGAAGAGGAAAGTTCATATGTATTGATTAATAAATGAATTGCGTAAAAATATACATATATCAATTTAACTCAAATGAAACCGCTAGTTGCACCTAAGTCTGCTTAAAAATGCTGTAAACAAATTACCTGAGCATATAAAAACCAAGTCGGCGAAAAATAATAGGTATAGTGATACCAGTGAGACAAAGACAGTGAGAAATTAAAATGATCAGCCGAAATTAAGTAGAGTGCCACGGAACTCCTGATACATTAAATGTCATAGAAGGCATAAAGGGCTTAAAATAATACGACGGACTAATTTGTTATGCGTAATGTGGTGGCAGACAAGTTTGGCAGCTTGGCGGTCGGAGGCAAGATAATTCAATCATTAATAATTGATATGAAACACATTTATCAAATATAAAGTCTCAAATCACAGTAGGCACATTGGAATCATAGGCCATCATCTTGCCTATCTAAATAACACACGAAATTAAATCTCGACACAGTTTTGTTTGACTGATTAAATTAAGATGTAAAACTTGCGCAATCGAGTGTATACGTTTTTGGTGCTACGATCTCGTAGACAACAACTACAACGCATACATAGCAACTTGCTACGCTGTAGTGCGTGCAGCGTTAAAAAACTAAATAATAAATACAATAACTAAGTAATAAATCGCATTGATAACATAAAACTATTTTTACTGGAGCATGGGCGAGGTAAACTAGTTTAGAAATAAATTTGTGATCACGTTAGCTCCACGAGCAGTTTCGATTTGCTCCCGGCTTCCTATTGACTAGCAACATCCGCTGTGCACAGGAACATTATTTAAACCCATAACCGCCCTTCACCATAAGTATAAACCCAATGTGTCATACAGGCGCGCAACTTACTTGACAATAAGCATACCACTTCTTCTGCGGATTTTGAGTAAGAGTTTATCTCTATACTAGTAGCAAAGATAGGAGATCGCCGCTTATGCCACCTGTACCTGTCCTGTTTACTATTATATAGTGCCTTCCTGGTGTGATCGGCCGCATCTGGAATTGAATATGTGAATCCTACCGAAGAACCCCAAACACCGACCAAGAAACCTCACCTGACCTATGTGGGGAGACAGCAATTTTATAGACGCATATTAACGAAACGATCGAAATTAATTGCTAGTACTACATATTTAACCACAGCTCACCCAATCTAACTTAATAATTAAATTGGATTGTCTGTCTCGGCTAATCTTGTGGTCTGGGACTGGTCTAAATGGGACTTTCACGGGCAGATAGCTGATGTAATGAGGAGTAACAAACTACTTTTATATTAGAAAGTAAAAATAACATTTTTGTTAAATGCCACGCGGACGAAGAAGCGGGCACAGCTAGTTTTAAATATAAAAACCCGTGTCTTCACTTATTTAATTTCCTAACCTTAATGGAATGTGGGTCGTGTCTACGCCACAGATTACATAGCAATGCCCACGCGTTTAGTTCACGTGCAAAATCGGAGCATCAGTGAGGCAACATGGGCCTAAATTAGATTATTAGATTGAACAGTTGGGCTGCGTTCCCGTGATTGTCAGTTGGTAAGCTTGTTGTTGGTTATAGGCAAGTTTAGTTACTGCGCCCATATTGTACTAGTTGGGTACTAACGGGAACCGTAACTCGATTCACGGCTGCGTTTGGTTATGTCAACGTCGTAGCTACTTCTGATTCAACCAAAGACTACTATTTAATACTTGATTCAACTACATACTAACATATTTAATCTAATGTTGGAACGATATTAGCGTAAAAAAATCAAGAGTTTTAGGACTGATTTTAATGTAGTTCCGACGTAATAATTATGGCCATGATTAACCAAGGATATTTCAGCGGATTTTGCACAATTATATGAATTCAAGTCCTGACAAAATAATTACTATAAGTCTGAAACGAATAATGAACTTATTAGTTTCAATTATTATTATAAGAGCCGTGGTGACCGAGTGGTTCGAGTAGTTGCCTGCGACACAAAGATCGCAAGTTCGAATCCCGACAGTACCAATGAGTTTTTCTGAACTTAAGAACTATGATTAGTGACACCTCGAGCTTTACGCTGAAGCTGTGTACGCTGTGAAGGAAAACATCGAGCGGAAACCTGGATATGCAGCAATTAAAAGGCGTATTGTATAGTCGTGCTTTAACTCAAGCACGGCGATGGACATCCGTCACGTTGGCCCCTAAAATATATATCTGGTGAAAGGTGGGTGTGTGGGTACCACCTATACACCTCTGCCTACCTTTGTGGGAAGGCGTGAGGATTATTATTCAATTATTATAATTATTACACGTGTATCGAAACTTCTGCTAAACGGCTGGATCGATTCGAATTTCAACTTTTTTGAATTTATTTGTGCTTTAGATTCACAATTAGATCCTATATTTGTTATTTTTACCCCCTAAAAAAAGCTGGGCGGGACAGTATAAGATAGTCATTATAGCTAGTATGGTACTAGGTAAAACTGTATAATTGTATATAATATTATTGTACAAGAGTCCCATATGAAAATATATTTTAGTTGTTAACTTTATAGATGGCGAGTCCATCGCTGCATCGCGTTTCTGCTATACATACAGCACACAGCCATACATACGTACATACGTACATACAGCTCTGAATTTATTTTCATATGCATGTATTTCTCTCGATGTTTTCCTTCACAGTGCTTAAGTTCCGAAAAAGTAATTGGTTTAGTCGGGATTCAAATCACATACACCGCAACTCACACGATACCACAATTTTCATTTAAATAAACTCAGACTGCTTTAGTTTCAATACACAGCAATTTCAATAGCGAACGAAACTAACAGAATGTTTGGACGAGATCAAGTTTCTAACCTAAACATGTCTGTTGAAGGCAAGAGCGCCTTCTGACTCTTAATTTATGTACTTACGTTGTTTTAAGAGAAAATAAATTAAATACTAATTTCAAACTTTTCGTCGTTGCTTACTTAATCTACTGGTACTTACAGCGTGGATCTAAGTTAACGTTACAAATGGCTGGATTGAGAAGTGTTTTACTTGTAAGATATCGTAAAGTTTATAGCCTATAAGCAAGCCGCCGTATGTTTCATCATTACAACCAAAATGCATTATTACATGTATCGTTTTATCAGTGATTGGCAACCAACCACGTTCTAAATTGAATAAAAAACGTTTTAAAATGATATGTTGATATGATACCTTATTCAGAAAAAAACTTAACGGTGAAAACCGTAACGAAATCCATACAAACAGAATATAATTCCAAATTTGGAACTGTTATTGGACAGTTCCAAGTCAAGTAAAAACGAGTCACACTGAGTTCCCCTTAAAAAACAATTTACCTAACTATAATTACTACCATAGTGCGATCTTATATGCATTTTTGTGTTATATTTTGCAACTTTTTTAACGACTCGAAGAAAGGAAAAGTTGATAATTAGGTTTTATTTTTGTAAGTCCCTAGTTAGTAACGATTGAAATATATATCTTTATATTATATAGAGGCCAATTAAATAGGTACTGGGTAAGATTGCTTTTCAAAACGTAAGTACAAAAAGTAAGACTTATTTTTATAATGACCTAAAGATGTAGGTAATAAAAAAATAACAACTAGATCGCAGACGAATACCAGTACTCGAATTTGGGATCGCGCTTATTGCGATCCTCAAGCCAAGACTATGGTTACTACAGCTCTATATGCTGCTAAATCAATCAATATCGGGATCAATAAAAGGACTCATTTACCTACAGCATTTAGTAATTACATGCAAATCCTGTATGAAAAACAAGTCTTAAAAGATTCTTAGAAGTCACGAATCTTACGACCAATAGTGGTGCATAAACAAGAATTTAACAATTGGGTATTTTACACAACTTTTGACACATAAGTAGACATGTATCTAATTTAAAATAATAGAGTAGCGAGAGAAATTAAACATCTTTATAATTGACGATGTGGATGGGAGGGATGGACAAATACGTAACATCCCTATTAGTGCTAGCTGTGTGCTACCTATTGTGTGGAAGTATCATAGAATTCGCACTTAAAGTAGCTTTCCTACGTCCCACAACTGGCTTTCAACTCTCGCCTCCGAGGCTGGGTCGTCATTGACCGAGGCACGCGCCCTGAATCCCAATAAGCTCCCGATCAACTAACTTTTCACCCAACGAGCAAAAACACAGATTGAGTCATTCAGAATGTTACTCGTATAATTTTATAATGAAGCTATTATTCTAGGCGAATGTTTTGTTCGTACCTTCACGCTTTCTCATAAAGGTCCTCCAAGGGTGAGCAGCTACCGCCGCTTATGGACGTTTGCAATCCCAGGGCATCACTGGCGCCTTGCCAACCCTGCAGGAATATTTTCATACCCTTCTTGAAGAACTCCATGCTATACTCACTAGGGAAAACCTCAACGGTTCAATCCACAGCCTGAGTGGTCGCGGAAAGAAACTCCTTTGAAACCGCGCAGTGCGAGACCTCTGTGGTGATAAATTCCCCGTCGATGGCGAGGGGTGCGGTGGTAGCATAGGCATAGGCAATAGGCATCATGCCGAATTTAAAATTTCATAAATTTAAAAGTCACAGCCTTTGCTCTGATGTGAAGTACTGCTTAGCTCTAAAGAGCGAACCGCGAGCTTTTTGGACGCTATCTTAATCTTCCAAAACTCTTAAATCTTCTAAATGACGGAACTGAACGTTGCTAGAGATGTCAAACCCGGGGATCCCAATGCTCTCTAAGATGTTGAGTGGAGTGTTCTGAAATTGAGGAGCCACAGTGAATGGAGTTTTCAAAGCGGTGAACGCGCAGACTTATGTCTTAGTGGAGTTGAAATAGACAAGGTTTAGTTGACCTCCAACGGAGACACTACAAAGTGTACTATCGATTTCAGACACAATTCGTTCGCGGCTTTCCTGCGCAGTAGAACGAGGGAGATTTGTGTCACCTTGAGGTAATTGTCCCCAGTGCTGTCGTCTGCATAGCAATGAATGCCTTTAATAGAGAGCATATCATTGCTATGCAGAAGAAACAGCGTCTAGAACAGTAAAGCCTTGCGGGACGTCAGTATTAATGTTCATGGTATCTCTTGTGCACCTGCTGGACAGAAAGCTGACAATCTACTTGCCCAGAAAGCGATCCGTCTGTAATTTGACTTGATCTGATCTATCGCTCATTGTTTTAAAATATATGTCATAATAATGTGATTCTTGTAGCGGTACCTAAACATACAATATTCATTTATGAATTTTAGATTTCATTATACATATATTTTAAAAATATGTATAAATTACATACATACATATCATCACCCCGAGTCCCTAACGGGGTAGGCAGAGAGTATAGAGCCCCAGTTCTCTCTAGTCTTACATACCTCTTTCGCTTCGTCCACATTCATCAGTCTCTTCATACATGCTCGTCGGTTTCGAGTACTCTTGACGTTCCCGTCCTTGAGCGTCCGATCGATTTGATCCAAGTAGTTAGAACGTGGTCTTCCTCTGCCTCTTCTTGCACACACTTTTGCTTTGTATATCTGTTTCGTCAATCTTTCTTCACTCATCCTTTCTATATTCGAAACCAACGTAACATAACTTTCTTCATCTTTACAATCACGCCCTCATTCACGCCAGTTGATTTGCGAATCTCTTCATTGCGGATTCGATCTAAGATTGTTACTCCGCACATTTTTCGAAGAGATTGCATCTCAACTGCATTCAAGCTATTTTCTTACCTCCTCTGACATACCCAGGATTCGCTGCCATACATACCATAACAACTCTTATGTATAAATTAATTATAATTAAAAGTAGCTTATATATTTTCCTGCTAGAATCTATTCAGCTGCTATGCCGTGAAAAAGCAAGATACTTGGGAACCTTGAATCTTTCGAGATTCAAATGTAGCCCATGTCCTAATCCTAGGTATAAGCTATCACCATCAAAATTTTCAGCAAAACAGCTGTATTATATTTCGTAAAAAATTTTTTTTTTAATAAAAATGATTGTGTATATTTGTATATATTAGTTCTTATACCTCCAAGAATATGTGTACTGAGTTTCATGATGATCGGTTAAGTAGTTTTTACGTGAAAGCTAAACAAACAAACTTACATTCACATTTATAACATTAAGTAAGGATTAAAAATTATAAATAATAGTAGGGATAGTAGGGATTCGTTATATGTTCGCAATTCAGCGCGTACAAAATGAATTGAATTCGTGGAAAACATCTCTCTATTCCTGTGAGCTCACAGATGATCTAATGGTGAAGGTTTATGTCATAAATAGCACCAAAAATTTTATCCTCTAAAGAAAATACATCAATGTTTCTTTAGGATCTGGCACCTTCATAAAATGTACCAAAACATTTTTGTGATTTACTTTCTTTGTGTCGTCTTATATTCTCGTGTTATAAATAAAGGTTCCAAAGTAGATAACAAAAGCAGCTCTTATATAACATCATGTACATACTTCTTTTTGACGTGACAACGTCTTAAATTAGGTTGCGGCTGGGAGTCACTTATGAAAAAGTGTAACGCCCGGTAACGTTACGATGAGTCACCGAACGAGAGAGGCCCGCCGAATGCGTTTATAGGTTATGTCATACTATTGATAAATGTTGATAGTGTTAAGTAAATTATTAGTTTAAAATTAATTAATTAATTAATTATTATTTTACAAATTTTCATTAATTTCAAATTTATTTAGCAAAAATTTTAACCTTCGATCTGAATAAATGTTTTGATTTTCGAATTGATAAAAAGACGTTGTCACGTAAAATCTTCGCCCGTAAAACCGACTTTACAGGCAACCATCTTTTTACCTACAACATCCCTCCTCTAAGCTCTCTGAACCACTCCTATTCATTCAGCGCTTTGAACCAGCAGGGATTCTCTTAACAAACGCTCAACGTTTCCACTGAATAAAACCTTTATGAAATTGTGAAGCCTTCAATGTGCTATTTTTCTAAGAGGATTTACGACGTCTTTTATAACGGGAAGAACATTGTCAATTTACACGAAAATATTATAGCTAGCAATTATTATTTCTATAAATTCTTTCATAAAACCTATTGTCAAAGTTGTGACACACTATAAGATACTGTTAAAGTATTTCCATCTACTCAGATGCAGTCTATTATATATTTGCGCTAGCTGCTTTAAAATGTAATATAGTATAGGAATTTTTTTTTTTTTTAACGATTATGTAGGTACTCGTTCTGTTTTCAGTCATATTTTAAGTATAAAGGTTTCAACGAATAGAAAAGTTCTGACAGTGAAATATAAAAGCTAGCAGCACATTAGACATGTTGCATATTGTGTTGTGAGTATCAATGTTAATCGACAAATAATTCACAACTTATTAAGCAGAAAAGATTACGTAGTTGGGCTGGGTCGAACACGCGATCAGTAACATCGTTACTCGATCACTTGTTCAGCATCCCAACGGTGTCGCCAAATTATGTTTCTGCCCACTCGCAACAAAACAACCCCCTTTTCGTTGCCTCTTACGATAGGACAGGGGATACTATATCCATATTGTCCAGCCCTAACTATCGGATGGTAATAAACCAAATGTCGCAATGACGAACAAATAACAAAATTTACATTTGATCTCAAAGTTCAATTCCTATTCAAATTGGAAATGTGAGCCATCAATCATAGAGTGGATGAAAGCTAACGAAGGTAACTGCTGATTCGCGTGCAATAATGCACAGTGCAGGTAAAAACTGTCGACAAATATAAAAAGACTGGCAAGAAAAAGAGAACTGTTACATAATATCGATCGAGGCGAGTTAGATAAATGACCATAAAAAATACAGGATCCAGTTAACTATAATAAGTAACCAGTAGATTTTTCCTACCTAAGCGAGAGTTGTAGATAAATCTAACCCCATTTTATGAACTGCTAGGGTTTGTATGTTTGAACGCGCTTATTTGTTAATTCTTATAGGGCTGTAAATCATCATGCTACTCCAAGGGTTCATATTTAACGCAGGTGAAGCCGCGGGCACAGCTATTGATGTATATATTAGGCAGACAAATGTGCGTAGCCATCGTATGTATACCTATATAGCATATAGTAAGTAACGCACTGTTTTTATTCTGATATCCTTATTCAATCAAACTCTACCGGATGCACACATCACCTGTGTTCCGCTGATGAAAACGCTGGCGAAAGCTAGTAAATAAGCAATAAAGCATATATATTTATTCATTAGATTTTCTAAAGTGTGGTATCTCCATGCGGTTTATTTGCAAATTTGAATCATAAGAATTTTTGGACTTAATTAATTCAAATTCATTATATATCAATGTGTATCTATTATATCTAATTATATATTGTATTATGGTAAGGTTTGACTAAGATATTATTGTTTATTTTTACAAATTATATAGTTAAGTTTATACATATAAATGTTTTCCTTTCTGCAGGGGTTTATTTTATTTCCATTTGAGCCCTTTCGCAATTTGTGTTCTAACTGGGACCATTTCTTTGCGATCACAATGTGATGCTGTGAGAATATAAATAAGAATCCATTGGTTGTTTGTAGTATATGTATTTTGCTAATACTTTCCCTCGAAATATTATGATACAATAATATGTGAAATTGTTATGATAAGAGTTTATTATGGCCGTAACTTACACCTGATACAAACAATTTCCACAATGACAGACTGACTAGCCGTCTGGTATTTGAGTAGCTTCGCCTTTTGAGCTAACGGTCGCAGGTACGATCTCCGCCCTTAGCAAACATAATGTGTAGTGGGCAGATTTATTTAATGTTCCTAAGTTTATATACATCGCACCTAGTCCCTACACTTAAAAACCTCTTTCGCTTAGTATATATTTACACATACAAATGTATATCAGCTATGGTGGCCGAGTGGTTCGAGTAGCGTCCTCCACCTCCAACGCAAATATCGAATCTCGAGTACATCTTTGAGTTTTTCTGAACTTAATTACAGTGATTAGTCACACCACAAACTTTACGGTGTATTGAGAAGAAACCTGCATACAAGGAGAAATTCAAAGGCAAGTAACGATAGACTCGTAATTTGTGACGTTGGCACATAAAATATATGCCTGGCGGTATGTGGGTGTGTAGGTACTTTAGGTGTAGTAGAAGGTAGAAGAAGATTTGTATGTAGATACCGATACCTTGAATATTTGTTAACTTTATGGAGATAGCTAGAGTAACGCATATAAGCATCTCTCGTACACACACACAACGAACATTGCATTTTAAAATAAACTAAACAATACGAAAACAACCTATTTGTCGTTAACCTCAAAGGCTGCCGCTGTGGCAGCCATTAAATTTTAAACAAAACTGTAAGCTTAATTACTAGCCAACAAATAAACTTGAAATAAAGTCAAAGCAATTCATGGAATCAATTAAATACGTACATTTTGCATATATTTATTAAGTTTATGATTAGATCACTAACATTTTGTATCACGTATAAGTTTTATTACGGACCTCTCGTCACTATAAATAATATTGTTGTCTTTATCAAACGCTAGTCCGTACCCATTTTCCACTGATATTATCTTCACCAGCTGTTTGCTTTCCGTGTCGAGTATATAAATTCCATCCTGCGCTACAAAATGAGCCACTCCGAATGTATCAGTTGTTGCGCCGCGAAAATTTATGTCGCTGCCTTCTGGTAATACGCAGGCTGGCTGGCCACCCTTCCCCACGCGGTACACGCCCGAGGAGCTAACGAAAACAATATCATTGCTGCCGTCTATTACAAAATGATGGATCATATATTTTTGCACTTCTGGAACAATTGCCTTTTTTTCATCCCTATAAACGTATAATTTTTGGTTGGCTGTATCGACGAAATATAGATATTCTTTAAAATACATATCAAATATATCGATACCTTTTATGAGAGGTGGTCTTTCCACGTTCTTAGTGGTATAACTGTATGTATATATGCCATCACTGCCGCCAAGGTACACAGTGCTGGTGGCGAGGTCTACAGCACTCGCAAACCCGTTCCTGATATCGGGGATGATCGAAGTTGAGGTGGTTTCCAGATTCAGAACGACAGAATGGAAGCTTTGGTCCGAGTACTCGTCACCATTTATACAAAAGAATAAACAATTTGTTTTATGGTCTAAAGATAATTTATATGGAATATTGACATCGGCTAAAATAACATGTTTTTTATACGTTTTACCATTAAGTGTCTTCACTATATTTGGAGGTATGTGAAGCATTTACTTTGTGGGACTTTGATTATATACTTGTCAAGTATATTATCTAAGTTGTAGAACAAATTCAATGAAATTACCAACCAGATTTAAACATTTTGATAGGGCTTGTCAAGTCAAATCAAATCATGATTAATCTTGTCTACTTTTTGGCTAGTGGCAACGACTAGACCAATGAAAGAAAGGTTTCCATAAATTCTTTTTATTCTATACTCCACCGAATGTGTTGAGGTCTGATCGGATTGCGAAAAAACATGTTAGACTAATATTATTTACAGATATAACACAGTTGGAAATAAAATCGACTTCGTTTCATTAATCATTTATATAATATAAGTTACATTGTTTACATAGAAGATACATCGGTTAATGAAAGTTATGTTACTAGTCAGAAGTTTCCATAGAGTTAATAAGGTTGATGGTACGATCGTACAGTAGTGTTTTAGCGTCGATACCCCACATGAAGTCCAAGTGGGTGAACTCGGTGAGGGGTACGCGGAACTTGCCAATCGGTCTGCCCAGCTCTCTGAACAATCTGTCTACGTCGGTCACGTGAGCCAACGGGTCATTGTCGGAGTAGTGAAGGAACACTGGCGTGGTGATTTTGGCAAGATCATACTTAGGTGGAGTGAATGATCTGTACACTCTGTAGTTGGCCATTCTACTACCGTAATCGTAGCGGCGGAAATCTTTGCCTGCGATACCTTGTCCGTAATGCACAAGCTGCCTCACGGCGGCGCCGGCTGGCGTGTGCCCCAGGATCACTGGCAACATTGTCTGAAACAATACAGATAAAATATTATATTAATGAGTCGTGGTGGCGGAGTGGTTCCAATAGTTGCCTGCAACACAAAGATTGCTAGTTCAAATATCGACTATCGATGTATCCATTTATAATTAATAATTTTGAATAATATTATAGAATAAAATAATAATCAAACGTTTTAATGATTAACTAAAGTGTAATATTTACATTTATTTATGCAAGCCACCCTAGTTTCGTATGGGTGCATTTCAAAACAATAAATACATATATTAATAAAATATATTAACGCACAAAAAAAGTATGTAAGTCTAAAGAGAACTGGCGCTTTATACTCTCTGCCTACCCCGTTAGGGAGTTGGCGTGTTGATATGTATGTATACATAAATAACCCCTGAAAAAATATTTAAGTAACGGTGTAAGTCTTATTAAAATACGCTGAGTATTATTTATCGCGGCAAGGGAACATTGTCTAATAGTATGTAGAGGTGATGATTTTGCTCGGCATTAGATGAGGAAGTTGAAGAACGCCGTTCAGCACACATATTTCATCGGGGCCCAAATACTAATCAGTAAAATTTGGGAGTTAAGTTTTGCTTACCGTGTTGAGCTGCGCCTCGTTCCAGCCTCCGACTAAGAACAAGATACTGCTGCAAATAGGCTGGAATACCACTTCATCCCTGCACGCCGCTTGACCTGCCCAAGTCATTATGGCGGTGTTCGGTAGGAATTCACCAATACCGATAAGAGATGCCACAGCCTGGAAAAACACAATTGTGCAAGTAACTTACACTTCTTGTTGAAAGCCTACCATATATACTGGTTTGTTCAAATTTTGCAAGCTCTCGTCCTATGGTTAACTCATCTTTGGGTTAACATCGTCACAGCCGTTATACACTATTCTAAAATTCTTAATAAGTAATTTATGAAATGCGTAGATTTCTACATTTAATTGAATTTCATTCTAGAAACCGATAGCTTTATTGAAGTTTATGGTGTACCTAAACATTTTATTATATTATAAATTGGGCTTCCTACAAACCACCCAGATTGAAAAACATTAAAAATAGCTATTTAAACGATGTAGTCGTAGGTAGAGTAATAGTATTACCTCAATATTGTTGGCGATTGGTGAAAGAACGAGGAATAGAGGATTCCGGTTGTGTGCCATGTAGCCAACGGGAGCAAAGGCGTGCATGGAAATGACTTTGTCATTGTATTCTGGTTTGAGCGAGGCCATGACCCAGAAGGCGGTGGTACCCTGAGAGTGGCCCACGTAGTGCAGTCTCTGCTTGCCAGTAAAGTTCAGAGCGTAGTCAATCATAGTGGGTAAATCGATATTGCCTATTTCGTCCCACGAGAACTCCCAGAACTTAGTGTTCAAAAGAGCATCTGGTTTCAGAGTCACGTGGCGGCGGGAATAGTGATTACCACGAGCGTTACCCATCCACACATCGAACCCAGCTTCAGCAAGAATGTACCCTGAAATAGCACATATATCTAATAGCAACACAAAAAAAAACAATAATATCGAAATAAAACTACATATTTAAATGGGCAATGTATGACTATTACAGCGATCGATGCTCCAAGTTAAGCAATGATCCTACTATAAAAAAAAATAAGGTCAAAGTTTATAAAGACTCGATGATGAGGAAGAACTATGCTATTTACCTAAGCCGGAGCCGGGACCCATAAGAACCCAATCAGCGGAGGAGCAGAGCAGCCCGTGCATCAAGAAAACGATTGGCTTTTCCTTGTTTGGTGCATTGTTAGCATCGCGTCCATGAGGAATGCGGTGAATGCTTAAAATGTACCCGTCAGGGGTCGTCACCTCATGGACTTCCAACGGATATCCATACTTTGCAGCCAGCTCGGGCTAGAAGAGATAAGGATAAGTAAATCAAATACCTGTCTTTAGACACAATTTAATTAATTTTCGTCTATGGTATTTAATGGTCTCTAACGGTTAGGACATAAATGTAATAATGTAGATCGTGGCTCTCAGCCTCGACTTTACATATTGGACAGACGTAGCTACGATAATGTGTGATGTTATTAACATCAGGCAATTACTATATATATTATAAATCATTGTCCGGATTTTGGTGGGTTTTTAGTTTTTCAATAGATAAAATTATTCAGGAGGTAGGGTTAGGTGTGTATATTTGTTACAGCTTTGTGTAAATTGGTGATGGCAATATGATTGAAAATTTCGAAAAAAGACAGTCGACTGGAAGCTTGCATCGAAAACACTGCCGAATCCTTACATTTAAATATATTCCGCATCGACGCAAGAAACTGACGCGGTCCTACTACAGATAAAACACGTAAGCTTAATATGGTCTACTACCCGTGCATAGTCGATGCGGGTCGCTAGTTAAATAAATAATGTTATACTAAAAATATTATTAAAAGTTAATAGTATTAACAATCTATCGTAAAATATTAGAAGCTAGAAGCTACAAGACTGGCTAAGCTGCTATGCATGTCGGTGCCTAAAGTAATGAACAAAGCATAAAACTAGTAAGTGATAAAATTTGGTTATTATGGTAATTAATTTGGTATTACAAAACAAGTGCTATCTACTTATTTGTTTTTTTTAATTACTTTATTGACGACATTGCCAAAAAATCACAATCATGTAATTAGCTGATTTCAGGGCTTTTATCTTTGTGATTATGTTCTTTGTCTCTCAAATAATGATTATAACTACATTGATAGGGAGATGTTCCGTTCTTTTAATGTATTGTAAACATGAAACACTACATACATCATCACGCCAAGACCCTCACGGGGCATGTAGAAGTTATAGAGTACTCTCTAGACTTAAATCCCCCTTTCGCTTTCGCTCTTTACATGTCATTTTATTGTAATACAAACATATATTCATGTTGTTATACCTATGATTGTAATAATTATAGTGCAATATATTAATTATGGGGTGGGCGGTGGAGGAACACAAGGATTTCAAGTGAGAACCCTGACTGTACCAATGAGTTATTCTGACCCTAAGTCCAGTCATTACGACGATCAATACGAGCTTTACGGAAAAGAAACTCAAAGTCTAGTCATGGAATATCTGTCACATTGGTACCAAAAAACATAACTCTAGCGAAAAGTGGGTGTGTGTATGTATGTACTACAGACTTTGCCTAAACTTTTGGGAGCCTTGTGGGAAGGTGTGGAGATATACAAGTGTATCTTATTTTCCGCGCAATTATAGCATTACACTTACCACTTTTAATCTAGAGTCTTCTTGAATATTGTCAGAGAAGCGACTTGAGTCAGTGAGTTGTTTGATCACATCCTCTACTGGGGACGCGTGGGTTACAATCACGCATAGCCCAAGAGCCAGTAAAATTACTCCGCGTATCATCCTCCAAAACCGTGGTGTAAACATCAGCTATGCTTTACACGGGCCACTTTTATAACTTCCTTATAAATTTGATATAGAGCTAAGTATCGATAACAGACGCTGATTAATCTTAATCTCCCCACACGGTTCTACTAGATACTGATACCAACACTAATTTGATGCCAATCTCAGTTGATAATAATATTGTAATTGACAACTTATTAATCACCCCAAATCAATTATTATGAAATAAGGAGAGTATTACATGTGTCTTAAATAAACTCGCGAACCATGCTGACTATGCTTGTGTCCAACAAAAAATAGAATTATATGTAAGTTTTATAATATATTGTATACATAAATCCTTACAAAAACTCTTGAGTTTAAAGCCTTACATACAAGGCACTTTTACCGATGCATGTTTTAGCAAATTGCTACAAAAAGTCGTACATCCCACAATAAAAGTGGTTTTGAGTTACCACAAGAATTTTTTACTATATTTTGTGAGGTCCTTCATACACATAACAGTCAAAGACGAGAACTTCAAGAGTACTCGAAACCGGCATTCATGAAGAGACTGATTAATGTGGACGAAGCGAAAGAGGTATACAATTCTAGAGAGAACTGGGGTTCTATTATCTCTGCCTACCCTGTTTGGGACCCGGCGTGATGATATGCATGTATGTATGTCATCTTTTAATGAATGTATTTAAAAACTAAACTTGCGAGCATGTATGTAAAATTGTTGAAGCGAAAGAGGTCTGTAGACAATTGTACAGAGAACTGGCGCTCTACTCTCTCTGCCTACCCCGGGAGGGACTCGGCGTTTTGATACATATGTAAACTAAAAATTTAGCATTGACAGCTTCGATCGGCTTGTATGTACGAGTTTTGCACGCTCGAGACTATCAAATATCTATCTATCTACGCAATATAGCTTTTCCAGATAAACGCGCTTCGAATACCTGGGTAGATAGGTACAAATCTGCATATTGATTTATGCTATACACTGCTGAATGTGGACGAAGCGAGAGTAATATGTAAGCCTAGAGAGAGCTGCCGCTCTATCTACCTACGCTCTGCCTACCCCGTTAGGGACTCGGCGTGATATGTATGTATGTATGTATATATTTTTTCGATTTGTTAGATAGCATTCCATTTGAGCAAGGTTTATTATTTCATCGCAGTGTAGCTTTCTTAACAAACGTTGCAATTGTAAATTTTCATTTGAATAGGCATGAATAGGCGTCTCAAGCGACGTAGAAAATTGTTTTATGTACAAATAGTTAGATATTGTTTTCTTGATCAGTGAGACGAAAGGCAAAACCATGTACAATATCACTTGTGAAATATTGAAACATAAGAAAATTATTATATATCGTTATAATTCACAATTGCTACTTTTCACTTAAAATCACGGCTCCCCAAAGGAGGTCTTTATCTAGGCTTGCGCGGGGATACAAATCCATCGCATAGACGTCCCTTCGAATTTTAAGTATATGGGATAACCTTGGTGTACCTATATCATTCCCGGATGCATAGTCATGCATACGGAGAATTTATTTTATTAGTGCTAAAGATGGATAACTTCTTTAGGTACCTAGGTAATGGCGTATTTACAAATTTTCAAGGTGCCTATAAAGTAAGATTTTTGCCGCCCTTACCTCTACAATTGTCATGTCCTAGATTATTTTTACAATTCAACTATTCACTCATACAAAATGTGGGTGCAGAAGCCGATTAGGTACTGGTAGGGGTCGGCGAACTAAGTGTTTTACTCTGGAATATGGAAGTTTGCTACACTGAATGTACAATGACAAGTGAGAAGGAAAAGTCATCGGCAAAATTTGTTGCAGACTTCCATCTGTAAAACATCAGAAAACCGCCATGCAGAACTTTTTTTTTTTTTTTCAGAAATTTCCATGAAGTAGCAAAAAAAATGAAATTCGGTCCCCAAATTGGTCGCTCCAAAAATCTGCCGCCCTAGGCTACAGCCTACTCAGCCTACTGGTACATCTGCCACTGTCTGTAGATACGTACCGACTACCGGTGATAGCACCACAGGTTCTCGTTCAGTGTAGAATTAATCGATGAAGTTTTGTCGCGGCGCACACGGAACACTCCCCTGAAAATCTCGGAGAGCATTAGGATCTTTGATAGTGTTGGCATCTCTAGCGACGTTCAGATCCGTGGTCATTTGGAAGATAAGATTAAGCTGGCGTCCAAGAAACTCAGTATGCTCTACAGGGTGAAGGAGTACTTTACATCAGAGTACAGACGGGGAGTTCATCCCCAGACCTTGGAACAGGGTGAAGTTTCCTATCGCTAACGCTCAGGCTCTCAGGCTGTGGAATGAATTCCCCATTGAGGTTTTCCCTAAAGTACAGCATGGAGTTCTTCAAGAAGAGTGTGAAAAGATTTCTGCAGGATCGGCAAGGCGAGAGTGATATTACGTCTATAGGCGGCGGTAACCACTTACCATCAGTGGCATAAAAAAACACGTTATAGTGTTTTATTTATAAGTTTATATTTATGTGCGATGTATACGGAGATACTTTGTTAATTATTTATTTTAGAATATTTTTACACCTTTTTTAAAACGGACAGAACCCTGAAAGGATACCTAGAGATGTAATCAATCTGTTTTAGATACGAAAGTGATAATATACAAAATAATTTATATAATATCTTACAGATGACACTTTTTATTTTCTTTATAAATAACTGATAGTAATTATCAATGCAAATTTTTAAGTATTCTTGCCACAAAATGTGAAAATAGTAAATCCATAGGAAATAATGCATATTAAAAGCTAAAATAATAAGTTTATTTAATATTAAAAGTAAATAAGAACCCAGCAGTGATATGATAATCCAATTCATAAGAACTTTAAAAAGTGGCTTAAAGAATAAATGTATGAAAAATATCATATAAACAATGGTTTACACCTGTTCACAAAATTACAAAAGCAAAGAGTGAGATAATACAATAACAACAGCATTTTATAATCACATAGGTATTTAGTATTTAATTTTCTTTTAAGGCATTATTACTTGTGTTAATAATTTCGTAAAATTAAGGTTAAGAATAATATAAGACTAAAACAAAACAGTCTGCTGCTAAAAATCTTCATCGTCAGAATCTAAGGCAGCTCTACGCCTGTCAAATTTGACTGTGCTTGTTGACTTAGGCATCTGTTGATTGAGTGACTCTAGCAGTTGGATCAATTCTTGTTCTGATATCTTATTTTGGACTTGACCCATCTGGGCCATTCTACAGATCATATTTTCCACCATAGCACCTTTTTCTGGTCTGCTTAGCTTGATTGTGTTCACTGAAATCAAGTAAACGGCTTATATCATTACTGACAGTTCACATAATTAAATATATGTACATATTTCGAAAGTTGCTAAGGATAATATCAATTATAGTGACATTTTTAACAACCGTTTTTGGAAATATTGGTTATTGTTTTTTTTACAATTATTATAATAATAATAATATAATATATCCTCACGCCTTCCCACAAGGGTCCCCGAAGGGGTAGGCAGAGATGTATAGGTAATACCCACACACCCGCTTTCCGCCAGAGGTATATTAGGTGCCAACGTGACAGATGGCGAGTCCATCACCGTTACTCAAGCACAACTATACATACGCCTTTTGAATTTCTTCTCAGACGTATGCAGGTTTCCTCTCGATGTTTTCCTTCACCGTAAAGCTCGTGGTGTGACTAATCACTGTACTTAAGTTTTAGAAAAACTCATTGGTACAGTTGGGATTCGAACTTGCGACCTTTGCGACCAGGCAACTGCTCGAACCACTCGGCCACCACGGCTCAATATAATTATTAACATTATTTAAATCATTGCAAGTATATGTTTATTTGTAATGTCACATCTGAGCCAATATGTTGATTTGACAAACTTTGACTATGTAGATAAAAGTTACTTGTGTAAAATTCAACATGGATTATGTATTACATCTAGCTCTAGCATCTTGGCTGAGTACTTGGGCGAGAATAGAATGTTTCGCTTCCTCCATGGCCTGCATTCTCTCCTCTTGTGCCTTTCCATGATTTGGATCTCCAGTGCCCTGAAGTACAAAACAAATTGTATAATTTACCAGGAAAATCAGTAAGATGTGACCTGGTTTGGCAGCTCTCACTGATTTACCAAATGAAAATGCCCAAATAAAGTTTATATTCATGAGTCACCAGAATTGCTTTTCGAAAGATAATAAACACCAAAAACATAACCTCTGTCCTATACTTACCCCTCCATGTTGAGCTTGAAGCTGTGCAAGACGTTGCTTCCTAATCTTTTCCAGTTCAGGGTCCTCCATTGCTATCTTTTAGCGATGTTGAGTTAAAATATAAACTATCTGATGAATTTATATTTTATAACACCACAAGGAAGACCACAGTCTACAGGTAACCACAGATGGATAAACAAACTTTATAATATAAAACAACCTAAATGTCATGTAGGAAAGTAATTTTTTTTTTTTCAAATTTATAATAAAATATATAATATATCCTCACGCCTTCCCACAAGGGTCCCCGAAGGGGTAGGTTTCAACATTCCCTAGTTTCAAATAAATATTTGGGGAAAAGGGAACCACAGTGACGGTGGATGTGATAGTAGAGGTCATGAGAAATATTTTTTACTGAGGTAACCCTACCTAACTCACCCTTAACCCTACCTAAAGCCTACTACCTCATAGTGAAAAACCTTACCAGTAGCTGTATTTTAACACAATTTAATGGTGACGAAATTGATCTCAATTTTTTGATTTCCCAACACAGTATTCTACCCGTGCTGGGGCGCGGTGGCGCTGCAATCCTGTTTCAGGAAAAAAAAATTTTTTACTCGAGCGAAGCTGGGCGGGACATTTATAAATACATATATATATCCGATTACAATCCATCTTCTCGTTCTCTTTTGTCGCCGAGCCGAAATTCGTTATTAAAATAACAATAAAGACACATATTAACCAATTTATTTTTTAAATACTCTTAACCATTAACGCTATCATGCCACTGCAAAGTCTGATACTCAATTTTACCGTTTATATCAGAGCAAGCCAGCAAAGCTAATTTATTCACTGCTACAGACAGTCGTCCAAATGCCACAAGCGATGAAGGGCGAAAAAGTATTGACTTGTCACATACACAACGCACCATATACTTTGCATGAAATCTTACAGGATCTCCTGAAAAAATACAACTGATATCAGTATGTCAAACTGATGAATGTGGACTAAACAGAAGAGGTATGCAAGTCTTAAGAGAACTGGCACTCTATTCTCTCTGTCTACCCTATTAGGGACTCGGCGTGATGATATGTATGATATCAGTATTTATGTACCATGTTAAGTACATACTTCACTTTATAGAAGTAAAGTGCAAAGCATTTTTTTCTCTATCCATTCTATGGGACATGTCATATAAATTTGTACATCCATACCTAATCATATTTCAATTATAAAATAGTACCTTGGTAAACCAGGTAATCACACCCAAATTTTGTACCATTTGTTATGTAGTAACCTTGTTCCCATAAATCCTTAAATATAGCATATTTAGTTGCTGAATGACCTTGTAACACATTTGGACATAGGTCTCCAAGATTTAATCTCCTCTTCTCTGAAATTTAAATGGAAAGCATCATGACTTGACACATGACATTGATGTATATATTAAGAACATAAAATCATGACTATATTCTGAATAGAGTGTAGAAAAAGAAAACCTTTCTATCCTAAATATAATACCTGCATTTATAATATGTTCCATTGGCAAATGCACCAATACATGTGCTGGAGCCAAGTTAGGTACTTTATTAATTACCTCCTGTAGCAATGCTTGTTTGTCCAAGTTAACATCTGAAACAATGCACACTGGATTAGTGAGTCCTGAACCTACATAGAAATTCAAAGACATGTGTGTATATAGTGTTGTGCTTGAGAAATGGCAATGGACTCACAATTTGTCACACTGGCAAAAAAGTGTGCCTACCCATTAGGGGATCCTAATATACCCTATATATTTGTACACAGTACAATATGAAAGTTTCTATGCCCATCTTCATTATCATCCCATCACACTTTATATGTCTCTAAATATTATTATAGATCAGACACTCTAAATTAAATCACATTGTGCCCGGAAAAAAATATTCCAAGGATAACATATTTCTATGGCAATACGCACCAGTTACCCCTTTTGATAATAACTTTTGCTTTTTTCCAGCTAGTATAATGTCAATTTTTTGTGACAACTGCTCTATCTTCCGTTTCTTTAAGGCCTCTGCTTGATCATGTAGCACTCTGTAACAAAGTATAATAATGTATTGAAAGCAATGAACACATTACTTGTTAAATACCTTCATTTATAAAAAGCAAATTGCATATAACTAGTTACCAACCAAATTGTATATACAAAATGTGGAACCAAATTTATTTAACTAGTTGTGCCCTACAATTTCACCTGTATAAAATTTTATTTCATTGGTATATTAAACAGATATTTTCTTTCTGGACTAAAACATATCCTATGCATAAATCCAACTAATTATCTATCTCTATAATAAATGCCATCCAAATCTACTAAGTAGTTTTTGTGTGAAACATGAACAAGCATACTCACAAACTTTTGCATGTATAATATTAGGATATTATTGAAAAATTACATTTCCTCCACTGCTTTTATTTTCTGTTTATCTTCCTCAGGCAGCTTCTCCTTTAAGTTGGATACTTCAAACAATTCACAAACTCTTTTTTCTGTCAGAAGTGCAGCTTCTTCAGACATGAGCGCCATTGGTAATCCTTTAATGATATGAAGAAATGGATGGGGATGAGGGAATATCAACTAATAATTTTAATTAAAATGTACATGAATATTACAATAACAAACCTAAGAAATCATTTTGTCTAGGAAAAGATGGTAGTGATCCAAATAGAGCACCACAAATTCTATGATTTGAACGAAGAGTGTACCAATCTAGAAATAAAACAGGTATACATACAGTAAGTTTTTTTTAGTACTTGTTTTCTGATATTATTATTAATGAGGTTAAATTAGTACCATCAGAATTCCATACGTATGAAATTCCTTTGTCGACGTAGAGTGGTATCATAGTTTTTATTAATAATGATTATAACAGCTATGTTAAAAAATTGGAAGTAATTTATCGAGAAAATCTTAAAATAGCCGGTCAAAGAACTTCACATCAATGATCAATATCATTAAGACGTATCTTAATATGTCCATCGATTTTCATAAGATCTGATTCAGGGCACTCTTCATATCGAGAGAAAATTAAGATTAGCTGCCTGCTTCATACACAAAGATTACAATGTATACTGTATCAAAGCACACTAAACAATAAACATTTTAAATTATTTAGGTGGGTATTTTGCCATCTTTACGCCTTCCCTTACGGATCGCCGAAAGGGTTGACGCAACTAGGTAGGCAGGCAGACACAATTAAATAGTGTTGTTACAAGCACTATTTAATGCAGTATTAAATAGTAGTCTTTGATTTAATAGTAAATTTAATCTTTGAAATGTTAATAGCTCAAGTGTTAATTCTAAATATCGATAATAATCCACACAATTATTGAGCTAAACAGAATACATACAAATCTTTGACTAGTATATTAATAGTAGTCTATGTCTATGTCTTTGACTAAACATGAAGTCAAAGATAACAATCATTGTAATCTTTGATAACAATGTAGTAGTATGTATGCTGTGCATGAAGTTCAATCTTTGAATTATAAGAGAATTATAATAATAACACAGATTAAACTAGCATGAAGGTAGAGAATATTAAAAAAAATATATTTTATAAAATAATATATAGCTGCACCTAAACCATACCTCTGGTGGAAAGCATAGTAGTCTTTGGTGGAAAGTAGGTTGTGGGTACTAGGTACTACTTATGCACCTCTGCCTATCTGAGCTTCGGAGTAATTATTGTAATATTGCTATTTGGAAATCTTACTTGTAACTGAAAGGCTTATATCTACGTCATGAAACCTAAACCTTTAGATGATCAAAAACATAAACCCTTTTGTAATGTCATGAAAATCAGCTGATGGCATTGCATTTTACCTATATTATGACCAAGACAAAATTGAAAGTTACAAAATCTTTAGATTTATTGTAAGACTTCTTTTCATATTCTTATTAAACACATTGTGCCTAAAGTTGTTATATAATCATCGAAATAATGGCAGCGAGGAAAGTTGTTATCGGTATGTCCTGTTATTTGCATACATATTTGTTTATTTTGTATATATTTGTATATGTATGTATAATGGAAGATTATAAAGCAAACAAAACAATTACTTAGATGGATCTGCATGTTTTAAGTGATATCGTGATATAAGTGCTATGTGTTTTGAATTTAATAGGTGGTGGTACTGGTTTTATCGGACGTCACTTGGGCCAGTTATTTTTGGCCGATAATTACTACGTTATGAATGTGGCCCGCATGCCAGGTGCTAACAATATATCTTGGTCCACTCTGGAAGTTTCTGGCCTGCCAATGAAAACTTGTGCTGTAGTCAACTGTGCAGGACAACAGTTCATGGACTTCACAAAATCTTGGACGCCTGGGTAAGTATTAGCTTTAAAAATACCTTTTTACATACACATAGAATAGAGACTGATGAATGTAGACGAAGCGACGAAGCGAGGTATGTAAGTCTAGAGAGAACTGGCGCTCTATACTCTCTGCCTACCCCATTAGCGACTCGGTGTGATGATATGTGTTATGTATCTGGTGGGTACTTATTTAATCTTATTGACTAATAAGATTAGTAAAAGTACAAGTGGGTAGTTTGTAAGCATATATTGTGGATATTTTAGTCAGTGTTTTGCTACGTAGCACAATACATGTGATTCATTAATATTGTTTTATTGGACATAACAATATGTATGTATAAAATATTTACAACCAAGCAATATCTAGAATATTTTATTTAGTAACATATTTATAACAGCCTATTGTGCATATACTCATCTTAATGTTCCTTTTTACTGTCATTAATAGTCAATGTAATCTTCTGTGTATGTGTGAAAATCACATCAGTTGGCTATAATCATCTATTAAAAATATGTATTTTATTTTGACAACTTAGACAGAGAATTATTTGTATAAATTTTAGCAAGAACTAATGGAAGCATCTTGAACTAAATACAGAAATACTACAGTGGGTAGTAATTTTTACTGTAATAACAAATAAATTTGTGCTTGAGTAAAAGTGATGGACTCACCATCTGTCACACTGGCACCTAAAATATTTCTGGGGGAAATTGGGTGTGTGGGTACTACCTATACACTGCCTACACAGTATAAAGTGTAAGGACATTTCCCCAAGTCCTTTTCAGGCAGCATGTCGGCTCTCTTGAATTTCTTTATAAGATTCCATTACAAGAGCCGAATGCCACTATTGAGCTTGAATAGGTAAATTTTGAATATTTGGCCTTTGTAGTTGGCTGAATATTGTTTTGCCTTTTGAAGGATACCTGTGGAAATCTGTGTTTCGAGCATACCATGGGGCACTCGACAGTACCCTGAATAATGGATTTATTAGCCAATGACCACATTTAAATCCTGTATATTCTTATGGGTTTATTTATGGAGCCGTAAACTATACGTTGGTTAGATAGTGATCATGCTGATAGTTTACCCAGATGCCATAGCAGGTTTTAAACTGAAAGTTAATGTCATCCATTGTCCAGATGAAAGCCCAGATATTCAGTGTAATAATATAGTGGCCTAGAGAGCGAGAAAGGCGGTATCGTTAGCGTCACTAGCAAAAATATTGTAGAATATCGGTCCAAGTACAGAGCCTTAGGGTACTGCTCCGCAAGTGTAGATTTTATTAGAGTAAAACAACCCCAATTATACATGTATTGATTATGTTTGTCTAGGTTCAAGCAAAATGTCCACAATTCTCGTGTGTACACAACAAAAGCCTTAGCAACTGCAATTAACCAGGCTCAGGAGAAGCCCAAGGTGTTCGTCCTAGTCACTGGCGTGGGTGCATATGAGCCTTCCGAATGCAACACATATGATGAGACCAGCCCAACGACTGGAAATGACTTCTTCTCTAGACTAGTTGTGGAGTGGGAAAGGGCAGCTTATGTTGATCCTCCTGTTAGATTGGTATGCAAATATTTTTTCATTTAATACATGCATAATTCAACACGTAATAAGTAAACTAGATAGATTGAGTACATTCTAAAGAACTGGTTAAATTAGAATTCAGGGACAAATGTAGCTTCTGTAAAAGGCTAGTACAATGTCACAATCACAAAGGATCACAAGGAAAGGAAATCGGAAGGCGCGAGCGATAACCCTTGTTTGGCCTCTTAGTTGTATAAAAAAAATCTTATTCTGGTAGGAATTGGTGAACATCTGACTAATATAGTGAAGATGATATACATATATGCCATGATAGCACGTAATACATATTATTGCTGATATACAGTTACATCACAACAGCTAATATTGTTTTATCTACTACAACATTAACCTTATTGGGCGATCCTTGAAATCAGATCAATCAAAAGTGGATAATAGGCGGGTATTGTTGCTCCAGGTGATAATAAGATCTGGGGCTGTGCTTGGCCGTTGGGGTGGTATGATCAAGAATATGTTCCTTCCATTCTACTTCGGCGTCGGCGGACGGATCGGTTCCGGCAAGCAATACCTGCCTTGGATACACATCGATGACCTCACGAGACTCATACGTTTCGCCGTGGAGAACGACAATGTACATGGTGTCCTCAACGGTGTGGCTCCACATATTATCACCAACGAAGACTTCACAAAGGTAAATAAAATTATTCCGAAGTACACAGTCGTAATGAATAGAGTTCCACTACTTTACATGATGTAATATGGTTATTGACATGAACATTATCATCAAAGTTAATTAATGAAAATAAAATATGTATTCATGATAACTGATAAAATATGATATGAACCACAGAGTTTTTTGAAAACAATACATCTCTTTGATACCTATTCTATGAATCCTTGAAATATTATCACCGTCAGCTCACTCACAGACTGCACATTGCATCAAGCTACTCAAGTTGTATTCTCAGAAACGCTTAAAATGCTAATTTAATTAGGTACCTAAAATTTACTTGCTGCACGTATGCTGCAGAAAATTCTTACTTATCAACAGAGCTTTAATCTTTTTACACACAAACGCCAGGTGAAACTTAAACCACCGGTCTTAAAATAAATATCAATCCATTTGATGTGCCTATACATATACGTCATCGGCTGCAATGTTTTGCAAAGTGCCCCGAATCGAAACTCAAGAACCCAAGCATTATTAGGTCGTCAATCTGTTCTATTATTATATATATATTTTAGTCGTTCGCGAAAGCATTGCGGCGTCCAGCTCTCTTCCCAGTTC
Source organism: Drepana arcuata (assembly GCA_016069955.1). Lineage (NCBI taxonomy): Eukaryota > Metazoa > Arthropoda > Insecta > Lepidoptera > Drepanidae > Drepana > Drepana arcuata. Next base: position 195,737 of record JACCPG010000360.1, read on the forward strand.
CTGAGGCTGTGCTTAATTTCCTTCTCAACGAAGAGCGGGCCATGATAATGACAAAAGGGCAGCACGTCATCCCAAAAAGAGTACTGGACTACGGTTTCAAATACAACTATGCGGATATAGACACTGCGTGCAATGAATTCGCTCACCTGGTGCCGAAAAAACATCCACTCAAGTAGACGCCTATGACTTGCCAGTCGCACAAGCCATCCACTCAAATAAGTCAATATTATTAGATGGTAAGTAGGATTGAATTATTATTTTTAAGTAGCAGTCTGGTGATATATAAATTATTGTCTAGATAAATAAATGTTTTGAAACTGCGAAGTACACAGTTTGTTGTTAAAGATGCTTTTGAATTACTGAATATGTATATGCTTCAATCGGAAATAAATTATTCCATTGTTTTTGTGTGTTTATTGTACTAAGGAAAGACAGTGGATATCTTTATAATTTATTATAAAATATGCAATATGATCTATGGCGGTACATTATAAATATTCATTTAATAAAATTATTAAACTAATGCTAAACTACAGGCAGCGGCGTAGCTACGTAACCAAAGACCCTAGAGCAAAAATTAACTAGGGAGGGCCCCAACTAATCTATTTAAAACCGTTTATTCCGTATTCGTCGTTTTCCGAAATCGACGTAGGTAGTCCAGATTTGATTTGTCGTAATCCAGATACGTCGAGATACAGTCGACTTCAAAATAAAATTAAAAACCATTGTAACTTATTTTTAATGAAAAAATTTATACTAAGTTGCCATAATTAAAGTCGCATTCCTGGAATCCGGTTTATTTATATTCCGAATGTAAGTCAGAGTCCGAGGCCACTTTGAGCTTGGAGGCCCAGGGGCACTGCCCCATCTAGCCTACGCCACTGACTACCTACAGGTAATAATATAAACTAGGTATAGTCATGATCGAAATATGTTAGGGCATTTAAAATAAACATTGTTGTATGTAAAATAAACAAACCAAGTTGACACATTGAAGTTTCCTCTTTTAACTAATTACTATCCGTCATGATGACAGACATACTTACAAAGATATAAAAGAGTTAGTGACAAGTGAATGACTGGTAGACCACAAATAGTTAAAACCGTGACCTTACTCAAACCTAAATATTTATATACGAGTATATAATATATAATTGTCTATATATATCAAGGAAACGAGAGCTAAAGCTAGTTATTACATTATTCATTTATATCACTTATAAAAAGTGCATCTGCATAT